>JAAAXO010000286.1:163281-199037 GCA_011799875.1 Thinopyrum elongatum | reverse complement strand
AACCCTCTCAACTTTTTAGCACATGCTACGTGGGTGAAATTATGATACCATGCCAATTTTCAACCATTTCAGAGTTCATTTGTAGTGCTTTTCAATTTCAGGGTAATCTTAGCTCAAAATAAATCATGAAATGCATCAAAAATAGCAAATGAAGTCATAAAATTATTGAAAAGTGTTGATGTAGCTTTGAATCGTGCATATTGAATGCAGAAAAAGTCTTGAGTTAAAATATGTTAAAAAAAATGAAATCCCTTTGTTATAGACAAGCTTTCGTCTAAAAGCCTGATACTTCGAAGGAGATTGTCCAGTTTGTACACGAAATCAATCCAGTTTTTCCCGTAACCCTCTCAACTTTTTAACACATGCTGCGTTGGTGAAATTTTGATACCATGCCAATTTTCAACTATTTCAGAGTTCATTTGAAGTGCTTTTCAATTTCAGGGTCATCTTAGCTCAAAATAAATCATGAAATGCATGAAAAATAGCAAATGAAGTCAGAAAAGGGTTGAAAAGTGATGATGTCGCTTTGAATGGTGCATATTGAATGCAAAAAAAGTCTTGAGTTAAAATATGTTAAAAAAACGAAATCCGTTTGCAATGGACGAGTTTTCGTCCGAAACCCTGATACTTCGAAGGAGATTGTCCAGTTTGTACACGAAGTGCATCCAGTTTTTCCCGTAACCCTCTCAACTTTTTAGCACATACTACGTGGGTGAAATTATGATACCATGCCAATTTTCAACCATTTCAGAGTTCATTTGCAGTGCTTTTCAATTTCAGGGTCATCTTAGCTCAAAATAAATCATGAAATGCATGAAAAATAGCAAATGAAGTCAGAAAAGGGTTGAAAAGTGATGATGTTGCTTTGAATGGTGCATATTGAATGCAGAAAAAGCCTTGAGTTAAAATATGTTTTCAAAAATGAAATCCCTTTGTAATAGACGAGTTTTCGTCCGAAACCCTGATACTTCGAAGGAGATTGTCCAGTTTGCACGCGAAGTGCATCCAGTTTTTCCCGCAACCCACTCAACTTTTTAACACATGCTGCGTGGGTGAAATTATGATACCATGCCAATTTTCAACTATTTCAGAGTTCATTTGAAGTGCTTTTCAATTTCAGGGTCATCTTAGCTCAAAATAAATCATGAAATGCATGAAAAATAGCAAATGAAGTCAAAAAATTATTGAAAAGTGATGATGTGGCTTTGAATGGTGCATATTGAATGCAAAAAAAGTCTTGAGTTAAAATATGTTAAAAAAATGAAATCCCTTTGTAATAGACGAGCTTTCGTCTAAAAGCCTGATACTTCGAAGGAGATTGTCCAGTTTGTACACGAAATCAATCCAGTTTTTCCCGTAACCCTCTCAACTTTTTAACACATGCCGCTTGGGTGCAATTTTGATACCATGCCAATTTTCAACCATTTCAGAGTTCATTTGAAGTGCTTTTCAATTTCAGGGTCATCTTAGCTGAAAATAAATCATGAAACGCAAGAAAAATAGCAAATGAAGTCAGAAAAGGGTTGAAAAGTGATGATGTTGCTTTGAATGGTGCATATTGAATGCAGAAAAAGCCTTGAGTTAAAATATGTTTTCAAAAAATTAAATCCCTTTGTAATAGACGAGTTTTCGTCCGAAACCCTGAAACTTCGAAGGAGATTGTCCAGTTTGGACGCGAAGTGCATCCAGTTTTTCCCGCAACCCTCTCAACTTTTTAGCACATGCTACGTGGGTGAAATTATGATACCATGCCAATTTTCAACCATTTCAGAGTTCATTTGTAGTGCTTTTCAATTTCAGGGTAATCTTCACTCAAAATAAACCATGAAATGCATGAAAAATAGCAAATGAAGTCAGAAAATTATTGAAAAGTGATGATGTGGCTTTGAATGGTGCATAATGAATGCAGAAAAAGTCTTGAGTTAAAATATGTTAAAAAAAATGAAATCCCTTTGTAATATAGGAGCTTTCGTCTAAAACCCTGATACTTCGAAGGAGATTGTGCAGTTTGTACACGAAATCCATCCAGTTTTTCCCGTAACCCTCTCAACTTTTTCACACATGCTGCGTGGGTGAAATTTTGATACCATGCCAATTTTCAACCATTTCAGAGTTCATTTGAAGTGCTTTGCAATTTCAGGGTCATCTTAGCTCAAAATAAATCATGAAATGCATGAAAAATAGCAAATGAAGTCAGGAAAGGGTTGAAAAGTGATGATGTGGCTTTGAATGGTGCATATTGAATGCAAAAAAAAGTCTTGAGTTAAAATATGTTTAAAAAATGAAATCCGTTTGTAATAGACGAGTTTTCGTCCGAAAACCTGATAGTTCGAAGGAGATTGTCCAGTTTGTACACGAAGTGCATCCAGTTTTTCCCGTAACCCTCTCAACTTTTTAGCACATGCTACGTGGGTGAAATTATGATACCATGCCAATTTTCAACCATTTCAGAGTTCATTTGCAGTGCTTTTCAATTTCAGGGTCATCTTAGCTCAAAATAAATCATGAAATGCATGAAAAATAGCAAATGAAGTCAGAAAAGGGTTGAAAATTGATGATGTTGCTTTGAATGGTGCATATTGAATGCAGAAAAAGCCTTGAGTTAAAATATGTTTGCAAAAATTAAATCCCTTTGTAATAGACGAGTTTTCGTCCGAAACCCTGATACTTCGAAGGAGATTGTCCAGTTTGGCCGCGAAGTGCATCCAGTTTTTCCAGTAACCCTCTCAACTTTTTAGCACATGCTACGTGGGTGAAATTATGATACCATGCCAATTTTCAACCATTTCGGAGTTCATTTGTAGTGCTTTTCAATTTAAGGGTAATCTTAGCTCAAAATAAATCATGAAATGCATGAAAAATAGCAAATGAAGTCAGAAAATTATTGAAAAGTGATGATATGGCTTCGAATGGTGCATATTGAATGCAGAAAAAGTCTTGAGTTAAAATATGTTTAAAAAATGAAATCCCTTTGTAATAGACGAGCTTTCGTCGAAACCGCTGATACTTCGAAGGAGATTGTCCAGTTTGGACACGAAGTGCATCAGTTTTTCCCTAACCCCTCACTTTTTAACCATGCTGCGTGGTGAAATTATACCATGCCAATTTTCAACCATTTCAGGTTCATTTGAGTGCTTTTCATTTCAGGGTCATCTTAGCTCAAAATAAATCATGAAATGCATGAAAAATAGCAAATGAGTCAAAAAATTATTGAAAAGTGATATGTGGCTTTGAATGGTGCATATTGAATGCAAAAAAAGTCTTGAGTTAAAATATGTTAAAAAAATGAAATCCCTTTGTAAAGACGAGCTTTCGTCAAACCTGATACTTCGAAGGAGATGTCCAGTTTGTACACGAAATCATCCAGTTTTCCCGTAACCCTCAACTTTTTAACACATGCTGCGTGGGTGAAATTTTGATACCATGCCAATTTTCAACCATTTCAGAGTTCATTTGAGTGCTTTTCAATTTCAGGGTCATCTTAGCTAAAAATAAATCATGAAATGCATAAAAATAGCAAATGAAGTCAGAAGGGTTGAAAAGTGATGATGTGCTTTGAATGGTGCATATTGAATGCAAAAAGTCTTGAGTTAAAATATGTTCAAAATGAAATCCTTTGTAATAGACGAGTTTTCGTCCGAAACCCTGATATTCGAAGGAGATTGTCCAGTTTGTACACGAAGTCATCCAGTTTTTCCCGTAACCCTCTCACTTTTTAGCACATGCCTACGTGGGTGAAATTATGATACCATGCCAATTTTCAACCATTTCAGAGTTCATTTGTAGTGCTTTTCAATTTCAGGGTAATCTTAGCTCAAATAAATCATGAAATGCATGAAAATAGCAAATGAAGTCAGAAAATTATTGAAAGTATGATTGGCTTTGAATGGTCATATTGAATGCAGAAAAAGCTTGAGTTAAAATTTGTTAAAAAATGAAATCCCTTTGTAATAGACGAGCTTTCGTCTAAACCTGATACTTCGAAGGAGATTGTCCATTTGTACACGAAATCCATCCAGTTTTTCCGTAACCCTCTCAACTTTTTAACACATGCTGCGTGGGGAAATTTTGATACCATGCCAATTTTCAACCATTCAGAGTTCATTTAAGTGCTTTTCAATTTCAGGGTCATCTTAGCTCAAATAAATCATGAAATGCATGAAAAATAGCAAATGAAGTCAGAAAAGGGTTGAAAAGTGATGTGTGGCTTTGAATGGTGCATATTGAATGCAAAAAAATCTTGAGTTAAATATGTTAAAAAAGAAATCCTTTGTAATAGACGAGTTTCGTCCGAAACCCTGATACTTCGAAGGAGATTGTCCAGTTTTGTAACGAGGTTCCAGTTTTTCCCGTAACCCTCTCAACTTTTTAGCACATGCTACTGGGTGAAATTATGATACCATGCCAATTTTCAACCATTTCAGAGTTCTTTGGTGCTTTTCAATTTCAGGTCATCTTAGCTCAAAATAAATCATGAAATGCATGAAAATAGCAAATGAAGTCAGAAAGGGTTGAAAATTGATGATGTTCTTGAATGGTGCATATTGAATGCAGAAAAAGCCTTGAGTTAAAATATGTTTCAAAAATGAAATCCCTTTGTAATAGACGAGTTTTCGTCGAAACCCTGATACTTCGAAGGAGATTGTCCAGTTTGGACGCAAGTGCATCCTGTTTTCCCGAACCCTCAACTTTTTAACACAGGCTGCTGGGTGAAATTTTGATACCATGCCAATTTTCAACCATTTCAGAGTTCATTTGAAGTGCTTTTCAATTTCAGGGTCATCTTAGCTCAAAATAATCATGAAATGCATGAAAAAGCAATGATCAAAAAAATATTGAAAAGTGATGATGTCTTTGAATGGTGCATATTGAATGCAAAAAAAGTCTTGAGTTAAATATGTTAAAAAAATAAGAATCCCTTTGTAATAGACGAGCTTTCGTCTAAAACCTGATACTTGAAGGAGATTGTCCAGTTTGTACACGAATCATCCAGTTTTTCCCGTAACCCTCTCAACTTTTAACACATGCTGCTTGGGTGAAATTTTGATACCATGCCATTTTCAACCATTTCAGAGTTCATTTAAGTGCTTTTCAATTTCAGGGTCATCTTAGCTAAAATAATCATGAAATGCATGAAAAATAGCAAATGAAGTCAGAAAGGGTTGAAAAGTATGATTTGCTTTGAATGGTGCATATTGAATGCAGAAAAGTCTGAGTTAAAATATGTTTAAAAAATAAATCCTTGTAATAGACGAGTTTTCGTCCGAAACCCTGATACTTCGAAGGAGTTGTCCAGTTTGACGCGAAGTGCATCCAGTTTTTCCCGAACCCTCTCAACTTTTAGCACATGCTACGTGGGTGAAATTATGATACCATGCCAATTTTCAACCATTCAGAGTTCTTTGAGTGCTTTTCAATTTCAGGGTAATCTTAGCTCAAAATAAATCATGAAATGCATGAAAAATAGCAAATAGTCAGAAAAGGTTGAAAAGTGATGATGTGGCTTTGAATGGGGCATATGAATGCAGAAAATTTGAGTTAAAATATGTTAAAAAAATAATCCCTTGTAATAGACGAGCTTTCGTCTAAACCCTGATACTTCGAAGGAGTTGTCAGTTTGTACACAAATCATCCAGTTTTTCCCGTAACCCTCTCAACTTTTTACACATGCTGCTGTGGAAATTTTGATACCATGCATTTTCAACCATTTCAGAGTTCATTTGAATTGCTTTTCAATTTCAGGGTCATCTTAGCTAATAAATCATGAAATGCATGAAAAATAGCAAATGAAGTCAGAAAAGGGTTGAAAAGTGATGATGTTGCTTTGAATGGTGCTAATGATGCAAAAAGTCTTGAGTTTAAATATGTTAAAAATAATCCCTTTGTAATAGACGAGTTTTCGTCCGAAACCTGATACTTCGAAGGAGATTGTCCAGTTTGTACGCAATGCATCCAGTTTTTCCCGTAACCCTCTCAACTTTTTAGCACATGCTACGTGGGTGAATTAGATACCATGCCAATTTTCAACCATTTCAGAGTTCATTTGAGTGCTTTTCAATTTCAGGGTAATCTTAGCTCAAAATAAACATGAAATGCATGAAAAATGCAAATGAAGTCAGAAAAGGGTTGAAAAGTGATGATGTTGCTTTGAATGCATATGAATGCAGAAAAAGTCTTGAGTTAAAATATGTTAAAAAATGAAATCCCTTTGTAATCGGAGTTTCGTCGAAACCCTGATACTTCGAAGGAGATTGTCAGTTTGTACACGAAATCTCCAGTTTTTCCCGAACCCTCTCACTTTTTACACATGCTGCTGGGTGAAATTTTGATACCATGCCAATTTTCAACCATTTCAGAGTTCATTTGAAGTGCTTTCATTTCAGGGTCATCTTAGCTCAAAATAAATCATGAAATGCTGAAAAATAGCAAATGAAGTCAGAAAAGGTTTGAAAATTGATGATGTGGCTTTGAATGGTGAATATGAGCAAAAAAAGTCTTGAGTTAAAATATGTTAAAAAAATGAAATCCCTTGTAATACGACTTTCTCTAAAACCTGATACTTCGAAGAGATGTGTCCAGTTTGTACACGAAATCCATCCAGTTTTTCCCGTAACCCTCTCAACTTTTAACACATGCTGCGTGGGTGAAATTTTGATACCATGCCAATTTTCAACCATTTCAGAGTTCATTTGAAGTGCTTTTCAATTTCAGGGTCATCTTAGCTCAAAAAATCATGAAATGCATGAAAAATAGCAAATGAAGTCAAAAAGGGTTGAAAAGTGATATGTGGCTTTGAATGGTGCATATTGAATGCAAAAAAGTCTTGAGTTAAAATTGTTAAAAAATGAAATCCGTTGTAATAGACGAGTTTTCGTCCGAACCCTGATACTTCGAAGGAGATTGTCCAGTTTGTACACGAATGCATCCAGTTTTTCCCGTAACCCTCTCAACTTTTTAGCACAGCTACGTGGGTGAAATTATGATCCATGCCAATTTTCAACCATTTCAGAGTTCATTTGCAGTGCTTTTCAATTTCAGGGTCATCTTAGCTAAAATAAATCATGAAATGCATGAAAAATAGCAAATGAAGTCAGAAAGGGTTGAAAAGTATGATGTGCTTTGAATGGTGCATATTGATGCAGAAAAAGCCTTGAGTTAAAATATGTTTCAAAAATGAAATCCCTTTGTATAGACGAGTTTTCGTCCGAAACCCTGATACTTCGAAGGAGATTGTCCAGTTTGGACGCGAAGTGCATCCAGTTTTCCCGAACCCCTCAACTTTTAACACATGCTGCGTGGGTGAAATTTTATACCATGCCAATTTTCAACCATTTCAGAGTTCATTTGAGTGCTTTTCAATTTCAGGGTCATCTTAGCTCAAAATAAATCATGAAATGCATGAAAAATAGCAAATGAAGTCAAAAATTATTGAATGAGTGATGTGTGCTTTGAATGGTCATATTGAATGCAAAAAAAGTCTTGAGTTAAAATATGTTAAAAAAATGAAATCCCTTTGTAATAGACGAGCTTTCTCTAAAGCCTGATACTTCGAAGGAGATTGTCCAGTTTGTACACGAAATCCATCCAGTTTTTCCCGTAACCCTCTCAACTTTTTAACACATGCTGCGTGGGTGAAATTTTGATACCATGCCAATTTTCAACCATTTCAGAGTTCATTTGAAGTGCTTTCAATTTCAGGGTCATCTAGCTAAATAAATCATGAAATGCATAAAAATACAAATGAGTCAGAAAAGGGTTGAAAGTGATGATGTGGCTTTGAATGGTGCATATTGAATGCAAAAAGTCTTGAGTTAAAATATGTTAAAAAATGAAATCCGTTTGTAATAGACGAGTTTTCGTCCGAAAACCTGATAGTTCGAAGGAGATTGTCCAGTTTGTACACGAAGTGCATCCAGTTTTTCCCGTAACCCTCTCAACTTTTTAGCACATGCTACGTGGGTGAAATTATGATACCATGCCAATTTTCAACCATTTCAGAGTTCATTTGCAGTGCTTTTCAATTTCAGGGTCATCTTAGCTCAAAATAAATCATGAAATGCATGAAAAATAGCAAATGAAGTCAGAAAAGGGTTGAAAATTGATGATGTTGCTTTGAATGGTGCATATTGAATGCAGAAAAAGCCTTGAGTTAAAATATGTTTGCAAAAATTAAATCCCTTTGTAATAGACGAGTTTTCGTCCGAAACCCTGATACTTCGAAGGAGATTGTCCAGTTTGGCCGCGAAGTGCATCCAGTTTTTCCAGTAACCCTCTCAACTTTTTAGCACATGCTACGTGGGTGAAATTATGATACCATGCCAATTTTCAACCATTTCGGAGTTCATTTGTAGTGCTTTTCAATTTAAGGGTAATCTTAGCTCAAAATAAATCATGAAATGCATGAAAAATAGCAAATGAAGTCAGAAAATTATTGAAAAGTGATGATATGGCTTTGAATGGTGCATATTGAATGCAGAAAAAGTCTTGAGTTAAAATATGTTTAAAAAATGAAATCCCTTTGTAATAGACGAGCTTTCGTCTGAAACTCTGATACTTCGAAGGAGATTGTCCATTTTGTACACGAAATTCATCCAGTTTTTCCCGTAACCCTCTCAACTTTTTAACACATGCTGCGTGGGTGAAATTTTGATACCATGCCAATTTTCAACCATTTAAGAGTTCATTTGCAGTGCTTTTCAATTTCAAGGTCATCTTAGCTCAAAATAAATCATGAAATGCATGAAAAATAGCAAATGAAGTCAGAAAAGGGTTGAAAAGTGATGATGTTGCTTTGAATGGTGCATATTGAATGCAGAAAAAGCCTTGAGTTAAAATAAGTTTTCAAAAATGAAATCCGTTTGTAATAGACGAGTTTTCGTCCGAAACCCTGATACTTCGAAGGAAATTGTCCAGTTTGTACACGAAGTTCATCCAGTTTTTCCCGTAACCCTCTCAACTTTTTAGCACATGCTACGTGGGTGAAATTATGATACCATGCCAATTTTCAACCATTCCAGAGTTCATTTGCAGTGCTTTTCAATTTCAGGGTCATCTTAGCTCAAAATAAATTATGAAATGCATGAAAAATAGCAAATGAAGTCAGAGAAGGGTTGAAAAGTGATGATGTTGCTTTGAATGGTGCATATTGAATGCCGAAAAAGCCTTGAGTTAAAATATGTTTTCAAAAATGAAATCCCTTTGTAATAGACGAGTTTTCGTCCGAAACCTTGATACTTCGAAGGAGATTGTCCAGTTTGGACGCGAAGTGCATCCAGTTTTTCCCGTAACCCTCTCAACTTTTTAGCACATGCTACGTGGGTGAAATTATGATACCATGCCAATTTTCAACCATTTCAGAGTTCATTTGTCGTGCTTTTCAATTTCAGGGTAATCTTAGCTCAAAATAAATCATGAAATGCATCAAAAATAGCAAATGAAGTCAGAAAATTATTGAAAAGTGATGATGTGGCTTTGAATGGTGCATATTGAATGCAAAAAAAGTCTTGAGTTAAAATATGTTAAAAAAATGAAATCCCTTTGTAATAGACGAGCTTTCGTCTAAAAGCCTGATACTTCGAAGGAGATTGTCCAGTTTGTACACGAAATCAATCCAGTTTTTCCCGTAACCCTCTCAACTTTTTAACACATGCTGCATGGGTGAAATTTTGATACCATGCCTATTTTCAACCATTTCAGAGTTCATTTGAAGTGCTTTTCAATTTCAGGGTCATCTTAGCTGAAAATAAATCATGAAATGCATGAAAAATAGCAAATGAAGTCAGAAAAGGGTTGAAAAGTTATGATGTTGCTTTGAATGGTGCATATTGAATGCAGAAAAAGCCATGAGTTAAAATATGTTTTCAAAAAATGAAATCCCTTTGTAATAGACGAGTTTTCGTCCGAAACCCTGATACTTCGAAGGAGATTGTCCAGTTTGGACGCGAAGTGCATCCAGTTTTTCCCGTAACCCTCTCAACTTTTTAGCACATGCTACGTGGGTGAAATTATGATACCATGCCAATTTTCAACCATTTCAGAGTTCATTTGTAGTGCTTTTCAATTTCAGGGTAATCTTAGCTCAAAATAAATCATGAAATGCATCAAAAATAGCAAATGAAGTCATAAAATTATTGAAAAGTGTTGATGTAGCTTTGAATCGTGCATATTGAATGCAGAAAAAGTCTTGAGTTAAAATATGTTAAAAAAAATGAAATCCCTTTGTTATAGACAAGCTTTCGTCTAAAAGCCTGATACTTCGAAGGAGATTGTCCAGTTTGTACACGAAATCAATCCAGTTTTTCCCGTAACCCTCTCAACTTTTTAACACATGCTGCGTTGGTGAAATTTTGATACCATGCCAATTTTCAACTATTTCAGAGTTCATTTGAAGTGCTTTTCAATTTCAGGGTCATCTTAGCTCAAAATAAATCATGAAATGCATGAAAAATAGCAAATGAAGTCAGAAAAGGGTTGAAAAGTGATGATGTCGCTTTGAATGGTGCATATTGAATGCAAAAAAAGTCTTGAGTTAAAATATGTTAAAAAAACGAAATCCGTTTGCAATAGACGAGTTTTCGTCCGAAACCCTGATACTTCGAAGGAGATTGTCCAGTTTGTACACGAAGTGCATCCAGTTTTTCCCGTAACCCTCTCAACTTTTTAGCACATACTACGTGGGTGAAATTATGATACCATGCCAATTTTCAACCATTTCAGAGTTCATTTGCAGTGCTTTTCAATTTCAGGGTCATCTTAGCTCAAAATAAATCATGAAATGCATGAAAAATAGCAAATGAAGTCAGAAAAGGGTTGAAAAGTGATGATGTTGCTTTGAATGGTGCATATTGAATGCAGAAAAAGCCTTGAGTTAAAATATGTTTTCAAAAATGAAATCCCTTTGTAATAGACGAGTTTTCGTCCGAAACCCTGATACTTCGAAGGAGATTGTCCAGTTTGCACGCGAAGTGCATCCAGTTTTTCCCGCAACCCACTCAACTTTTTAACACATGCTGCGTGGGTGAAATTATGATACCATGCCAATTTTCAACTGTTTCAGAGTTCATTTGAAGTGCTTTTCAATTTCAGGGTCATCTTAGCTCAAAATAAATCATGAAATGCATGAAAAATAGCAAATGAAGTCAAAAAATTATTGAAAAGTGATGATGTGGCTTTGAATGGTGCATATTGAATGCAAAAAAAGTCTTGAGTTAAAATATGTTAAAAAAATGAAATCCCTTTGTAATAGACGAGCTTTCGTCTAAAAGCCTGATACTTCGAAGGAGATTGTCCAGTTTGTACACGAAATCAATCCAGTTTTTCCCGTAACCCTCTCAACTTTTTAACACATGCCGCTTGGGTGCAATTTTGATACCATGCCAATTTTCAACCATTTCAGAGTTCATTTGAAGTGCTTTTCAATTTCAGGGTCATCTTAGCTGAAAATAAATCATGAAACGCAAGAAAAATAGCAAATGAAGTCAGAAAAGGGTTGAAAAGTGATGATGTTGCTTTGAATGGTGCATATTGAATGCAGAAAAAGCCTTGAGTTAAAATATGTTTTCAAAAAATTAAATCCCTTTGTAATAGACGAGTTTTCGTCCGAAACCCTGAAACTTCGAAGGAGATTGTCCAGTTTGGACGCGAAGTGCATCCAGTTTTTCCCGCAACCCTCTCAACTTTTTAGCACATGCTACGTGGGTGAAATTATGATACCATGCCAATTTTCAACCATTTCAGAGTTCATTTGTAGTGCTTTTCAATTTCAGGGTAATCTTAGCTCAAAATAAACCATGAAATGCATGAAAAATAGCAAATGAAGTCAGAAAAGGGTTGAAAAGTGATGATGTGGCTTTGAATGGTGCATAATGAATGCAGAAAAAGTCTTGAGTTAAAATATGTTAAAAAAAATGAAATCCCTTTGTAATATAGGAGCTTTCGTCTAAAACCCTGATACTTCGAAGGAGATTGTGCAGTTTGTACACGAAATCCATCCAGTTTTTCCCGTAACCCTCTCAACTTTTTCACACATGCTGCGTGGGTGAAATTTTGATACCATGCCAATTTTCAACCATTTCAGAGTTCATTTGAAGTGCTTTGCAATTTCAGGGTCATCTTAGCTCAAAATAAATCATGAAATGCATGAAAAATAGCAAATGAAGTCAGAAAAGGGTTGAAAAGTGATGATGTGGCTTTGAATGGTGGATATTGAATGCAAAAAAAGTCTTGAGTTAAAATATGTTAAAAAAATGAAATCCCTTCGTAATAGACGAGCTTTCGTCTAAAAGCCTGATACTTCGAAGGAGATTGTCCAGTTTGTACACGAAATCCATCCAGTTTTTCCCGTAAGCCTCTCAACTTTTTAACACATGCTGCGTGGGTGAAATTTTGATACCATGCCAATTTTCAACCATTTCATAGTTCATTTGAAGTGCTTTTCAATTTCAGGGTCATCTTAGCTCAAAATAAATCATGAAATGCATGAAAAATAGCAAATGAAGTCAGAAAAGGGTTGAAAAGTGATGATGTGGCTTTGAATGGTGCATATTGAATGCCAAAAAAGTCTTGAGTTAAAATATGTTAAAAAAATGAAATCCGTTTGTAATAGACGAGTTTTCGTCCGAAACCCTGATACTTCGAAGGAGATTGTCCAGTTTGTACACGAAGTGCATCCAGTTTTTCCCGTAACCCTCTCAACTTTTTAGCACATGCTACGTGGGTGAAATTATGATACCATGCCAATTTTCAACCATTTCAGAGTTCATTTGCAGTGCTTTTCAATTTCAGGGTCATCTTAGCTCAAAATAAATCATGAAATGCATGAAAAATAGCAAATGAAGTCAGAGAAGGGTTGAAAAGTGATGATGTTGCTTTGAATGGTGCATATTGAATGCAGAAAAAGCCTTGAGTTAAAATATGTTTTCAAAAATGAAATCCCTTTGTAATAGACGAGTTTTCGTCCGAAACCTTGATACTTCGAAGGAGATTGTCCAGTTTGGACGCGAAGTGCATCCAGTTTTTCCCGTAACCCTCTCAACTTTTTAGCACATGCTACCTGGGTGAAATTATGATACCATGCCAATTTTCAACCATTTCAGAGTTCATTTGTAGTGCTTTTCAATTTCAGGGTAATCTTAGCTCAGAATAAATCATGAAATGCATCAAAAATAGCAAATGAAGTCAGAAAATTATTGAAAAGTGTTGATGTAGCTTTGAATGGTGCATATTGAATGCAGAAAAAGTCTTGAGTTAGAATATGTTAAAAAAAATGAAATCCCTTTGTAATAGACGAGCTTTCGTCTAAAAGCCTGATACTTCGAAGGAGATTGTCCAGTTTGTACACGAAATCAATCCAGTTTTTCCCGTAACCCTCTCAACTTTTTAACACATGCTGCGTCGGTGAAATTTTGATACCATGCCAATTTTCAACTATTTCAGAGTTCATTTGAAGTGCTTTTCAATTTCAGGGTCATCTTAGCTCAAAATAAATCATGAAATGCATGAAAAATAGCAAATGAAGTCAGAAAAGGGTTGAAAAGTGATGATGTCGCTTTGAATGGTGCATATTGAATGCAAAAAAAGTCTTGAGTTAAAATATGTTAAAAAAACGAAATCCGTTTGCAATAGACGAGTTTTCGTCCGAAACCCTGATACGTCGAAGGAGATTGTCCAGTTTGTACACGAAGTGCATCCAGTTTTTCTCGTAACCCTCTCAACTTTTTAGCACATACTACGTGGGTGAAATTATGATACCATGCCAATTTTCAACCATTTCAGAGTTCATTTGCAGTGCTTTTCAATTTCAGGGTCATCTTAGCTCAAAATAAATCATGAAATGCATGAAAAATAGCAAATGAAGTCAGAAAAGGGTTGAAAAGTGATGATGTTGCTTTGAATGGTGCATATTGAATGCAGAAAAAGCCTTGAGTTAAAATATGTTTTCAAAAATGAAATCCCTTTGTAATAGACGAGTTTTCGTCCGAAACCTAGACTGCTACGTGGGTGAAATGATGATACCATGCCAATTTTCAACCATTTCAGAGTTCATTTGCAGTGCTTTTCAATTTCAGGGTCATTAGCTCAAATAAATCATGAAATGCATGAAAAATAGCAAATGAAGTCAGAAAGGGTTGAAAAGTGATGATGTTGCTTTGAATGGTGCATATTGAATGCGAAAAAAGCCTTGAGTTTAAATATGTTTTCAAAAATGAAATCCCTTTGTAATAGACGAGTTTTCGTCCGAAACCTGATACTTCGAAGGAGATGTCCAGTTTGGACGCGAAGTGCATCCAGTTTTTCCCGTAACCCTCTCAACTTTTTAGCACATGCTACTGCGTGGGTGAAATTATGATACCATGCCAATTTTCACCATTTAGAGTTTATTGTCGTGCTTTTCAATTTCAGGGTAATCTTAGCTCAAAATAAATCATGAAATGCATAAAAATAGCAAATGAAGTCAGAAAAATTATTGAAAAGTGATGATGTGGCTTTGAATGGTGCATTGAATGCAAAAAAAGTCTTGAGTTAAAATAGTTAAAAAAATGAAATCCCTTTGTAATAGACGAGCTCTGTCTAAAACCTGATACTTCGAAGGAGTTGTCCAGTTTGTACACGAAATCATCCAGTTTTCCCGTAACCCTCTCAAACTTTTTAACACATGCTGCGTTGGTGAAATTTGATACCATGCCAATTTTCAACCATTTCAGAGTTCATTTGAAGTGCTTTTCAATTTCAGGGTCATCTTAGCTCAAAATAAATCATGAAATGCATGAAAAATAGCAAATGAAGTCAGAAAAGGGTTGAAAAGTGATGATGTTGTTTGAATGGTGCATATTGAATGCAGAAAAAGCCTGAGTTAAAATATGTTTTCAAAAAATGAAACCCTTTGTAATAGACGAGTTTCGTTCTGAAACCCTGAAACTTCGAAGGAGATTGTCCAGTTTGGACGCGAAGTGCATCAGTTTTCCCGTAACCCTCTCAACTTTTTAGCACAATGCTACGTGGGTGAAATTATGATACCATGCCAAATTCAACCATTTCAGAGTTCATTTGTAGTGCTTTTCAATTTCAGGGTAATCTTAGCTCAAAATAAATCATGAAATGCATAAAATAGCAAATGAAGTCAAAAATATTGAAAAGTGTTGATGTGCTTTGAATGGTGCATATTGAATGCAGAAAAAGTCTTGAGTTAAAATATGTTAAAAAAATGAAATCCCTTTGTAATAGACAGCTTTCGTCTAAAAGCCTGATACTTCGAAGGAGATTGTCCAGTTTGTACACGAAATCAATCCAGTTTTTCCCGTAACCTCTCAACTTTTAACACATGCTGCGTGTGGTGAAATTTTGATACCATGCCATTTCAACATTTCAGAGTTCATTTGAAGTGCTTTCAATTTCAGGGTCATCTTAGCTCAAAATAAATCATGAAATGCATGAAAAATAGCAAATGAAGTCAGAAAAGGGTTGAAAAGTGATGATGTGCTTTGAATGGTGCATATTGAATGCAAAAAAGTCTTGAGTTAAAATATGTTAAAAAAGAAATCCGTGCTGATGACGAGTTTTCGTCCGAAACCTGATACTTCGAAGGAGATGTCCAGTTTGTACACGAAGTGCATCCAGTTTTTCCGTAACCCTCTCAACTTTTTAGCACATGCTAGTGGGGTGAAATTATGATACCATGCCAATTTTCAACCATTTCAGAGTTCATTTGAGTGCTTTTCAATTTCAGGGTATCTTAGCTCAAAATAAATCATGAAATGCATGAAAAATAGCAAATGAAGTCAGAAAAAAGGTGATTGAAAAGTGATGATGTTGCTTTGAATGGTGCATATTGAATGCAGAAAAAGCCTTGAGTTAAAATATGTTTAAAAATGAAATCCCTTTGTAATAGACGAGTTTTCGTCCGAAACCCTGATACTTCGAGGAGATTGTCCAGTTTGACGCGAAGTGCATCCAGTTTTCCCGAACCCCTCAACTTTTTAACACATGCTGCGTGGGTGAAATTTGTACCATGCCAATTTTCAACATTTCAGAGTTCATTTGAAGTGCTTTTCAATTTCAGGGTCATCTTAGCTCAAAATAAATCATGAAATGCATGAAAATAGCAAATGAAGTCAAAAATTATTGAAAAGTGATGATGTGCTTTGAATGGTGCATATTGAATGCAAAAAAAGTCTTGAGTTTAAATATGTTAAAAAAATGAAATCCTTTGTAATAGACGAGCTTTCGTCAAAAGCCTGATACTTCGAAGGAGATTGTCCAGTTTGTACACGAAATCATCCAGTTTTTCCCGTAACCCTCAACTTTTTACACATGCCGCTTGGGTGAATTTTGATACCATGCCAATTTTCAACCATTTCAGAGTTCATTTGAGTGCTTTTCAATTTCAGGGTCATCTTAGCTAAAATAAATCATGAAATGCAAGAAAAATAGCAAAAGAAGTCAGAAAAGGGTTGAAAAGTGATGATGTTGCTTTGAATGGTGCATATTGAATGCAGAAAAAGGCTTGAGTTAAAATATGTTTCAAAAAATAAATCCCTTTGTAATAGACGAGTTTTCGTCCGAAACCCTGAAACTTCGAAGGAGATTGTCCAGTTTGGACGCGAAGTGCATCCAGTTTTTCCCGCAACCCTCTCAACTTTTTAGCACATGTACGTGGGTGAAATTATGATACCATGCCAATTTTCAACCATTTCAGAGTTCATTTGAGTGTTTTCAATTCAGGGTAACTTAGCTCAAAATAAATCATGAAATGCATGAAAAATAGCAAATGAAGTCAGAAAAATTGAAAAGTGATGATGTGGCTTTGAATGGTGCATAATGAATGCAGAAAAAGTCTTGAGTTAAAATATGTTAAAAAAATGAAATCCCTTTGTAATATAGGAGCTTTCGTCTAAAACCCTGATACTTCGAAGGAGATGTGCAGTTTGTACACGAAATCATCCAGTTTTTCCCGTAACCCTCTAACTTTTTCACACATGCTGCGTGGTGGAAATTTTGATACCATGCCAATTTTCAACCATTCAGAGTTCATTTGAAGTGCTTTCAATTCAGGTCATCTTAGCTCAAAATAAATCTGAAATGCATGAAAAATAGCAAATGAAGTCAGAAAGGGTTGAAAGTGATGATGTGGCTTTGAATGGTGCATATTGAATGCAAAAAAAAGTCTTGAGTTAAAATATGTTTAAAATGAAATCCGTTTGTAATAGACGAGTTTTCGTCCGAAAACTGATTTCGAAGGAGATTGTCCAGTTTGTACACGAAGGCATCCAGTTTTTCCCGTAACCCTCTCAACTTTTTAGCACATGTACGTGGGTGAAATTATGATACCATGCCAATTTTCAACCATTTCAGAGTTCATTTGCAGTGCTTTTCAATTTCAGGGTCCTTAGCTCAAATAAATCATGAAATGCATGAAAAATAGCAAATGAAGTCAGAAAAGGTGTGAAATTGAAAATGATGAGTTGCTTTGAATGGTGCATATTGAATGCAGAAAAAGCCTTGAGTTAAAATATGTTTCAAAAATAAATCCCTTTGTAATAGACGAGTTTTCGTCCGAAACCCTGATACTTCGAAGGAGATTGCAGTTTGGCGCGAAGTGCATCCAGTTTTTCCGTAACCCTCTCAAATTTTTAGCACATGCTACGTGGGTGAAATTATGATACCATGCCAATTTTCAACCATTTCGAGTTCATTTGTAGTGCTTTTCAATTTAGGGTAATCTTAGCTCAAAATAAATCATGAAATGCATGAAAAATAGCAAATGAAGTCAGAAAATTATTGAAAAGTGGATGTATGGCTTTGAATGGTGCATATTGAATGCAGAAAAAGTCTTGAGTTAAAATATGTTTAAAAAAATGATGAATCCCTTTGTAATAGACGAGCTTTCGTCTGAAACCTGATACTTCGAAGGAGATTGTCCTTTTGTACACGAAAATCATCCAGTGCACGCGAAGTGCATCCAGTTTTTCCCGTAACCCTCTCAACTTTTTAGCACATGCTACGTGGGTGAAATTATGATACCATGCCAATTTTCAACCATTTCAGAGTTCATTTGTCGTGCTTTTCAATTTCAGGGTAATCTTAGCTCAAAATAAATCATGAAATGCATCAAAAATAGCAAATGAAGTCAGAAAATTATTGAAAAGTGATGATGTGGCTTTGAATGGTGCATATTGAATGCAAAAAAAGTCTTGAGTTAAAATATGTTAAAAAAAATGAAATCCCTTTGTAATAGACGAGCTCTCGTCTAAAAGCCTGATACTTCGAAGGAGATTGTCCAGTTTGTACACGAAATCAATCCAGTTTTTCCCGTAACCCTCTCAACTTTTTAACACATGCTGCGTGGGTGTAATTTTGATACCATGCCTATTTTCAACCATTTCAGAGTTCATTTGAAGTGCTTTTCAATTTCAGGGTCATCTTAGCTGAAAATAAATCATGAAATGCATGAAAAATAGCAAATGAAGTCAGAAAAGGGTTGAAAAGTTATGATGTTGCTTTGAATGGTGCATATTGAATGCAGAAAAAGCCATGAGTTAAAATATGTTTTCAAAAAATGAAATCCCTTTGTAATAGACGAGTTTTCGTCCGAAACCCTGATACTTCGAAGGAGATTGTCCAGTTTGGACGCGAAGTGCATCCAGTTTTTCCCATAACCCTCTCAACTTTTTAGCACATGCTACGTGGGTGAAATTATGATACCATGCCAATTTTCAACCATTTCAGAGTTCATTTGTAGTGCTTTTCAATTTCAGGGTAATCTTAGCTCAAAATAAATCATGAAATGCATCAAAAATAGCAAATGAAGTCAGAAAATTATTGAAAAGTGTTGATGCAGCTTTGAATGGTGCATATTGAATGCAGAAAAAGTCTTGAGTTAAAATACGTTAAAAAAAATGAAATCCCTTTGTAATAGACGAGCTTTCGTCTAAAAGCCTGATACTTCGAAGGAGATTGTCCAGTTTGTACACGAAATCAATCCAGTTTTTCCCGTAACCCTCTCAACTTTTTAAGACATGCTGCGTTGGTGAAATTTTGATACCATGCCAATTTTCAACTATTTCAGAGTTCATTTGAAGTGCTTTTCAATTTCAGGGTCATCTTAGCTCAAAATAAATCATGAAATGCATGAAAAATAGCAAATGAAGTCAGAAAAGGGTTGAAAAGTGATGATGTCGCTTTGAATGGTGCATATTGAATGCAAAAAAAGTCTTGAGTTAAAATATGTTAAAAAAAGGAAATCCGTTTGCAATAGACGAGTTTTCGTCCGAAACCCTGATACTTCGAAGGAGATTGTCTAGTTTGTACACGAAGTGCATCCAGTTTTTCTCGTAACCCTCTCAACTTTTTAGCACATACTACGTGGGTGAAATTATGATACCATGCCAATTTTCAACCATTTCAGAGTTCATTTGCAGTGCTTTTCAATTTCAGGGTCATCTTAGCTCAAAATAAATCATGAAATGCATGAAAAATAGCAAATGAAGTCAGAAAAGGGTTGAAAAGTGATGATGTTGCTTTGAATGGTGCATATTGAATGCAGAAAAAGCCTTGAGTTAAAATATGTTTTCAAAAATGAAATCCCTTTGTAATAGACGAGTTTTCGTCCGAAACCCTGATACTTCGAAGGAGATTGTCCAGTTTGGACGCGAAGTGCATCCAGTTTTTCCCGCAACCCACTCAACTTTTTAACACATGCTGCGTGGGTGAAATTTTGATACCATGCCAATTTTCAACCATTTCAGAGTTCATTTGAAGTGCTTTTCAATTTCAGGGTCATCTTAGCTCAAAAAAATCATGAAATGCATGAAAAATAGCAAATGAAGTCAAAAAATTATTGAAAAGTGATGATGTGGCTTTGAATGGTGCATATTGAATGCAAAAAAAGTCTTGAGTTAAAAAATGTTAAAAAAATGAAATCCCTTTGTAATAGACGAGCTTTCGTCTAAAAGCCTGATACTTCGAAGGAGATTGTCCAGTTTGTACACGAAATCAATCCAGTTTTTCCTGTAACCCTCTCAACTTTTTAACACATGCTGCTTGGGTGAAATTTTGATACCATGCCAATTTTCAACCATTTCAGAGTTCATTTGCAGTGCTTTTCAATTTCAGGGTCATCTTAGCTCAAAATAAATCATGAAATGCATGAAAAATAGCAAATGAAGTCAGAAAAGGGTTGAAAAGTGATGATGTTGCTTTGAATGGTGCATATTGAATGCAGAAAAAGCCTTGAGTTAAAATAAGTTAAAAAATGAAATCCGTTTGTAATAGACGAGTTTTCGTCCGAAACCCTGATACTTCGAAGGAGATTGTCCAGTTTGTACACGAAGTTCATCCAGTTTTTCCCGTAACCCTCTCAACTTTTTAGCACATGCTACGTGGGTGAAATTATGATACCATGCCAATTTTCAACCATTTCAGAGTTCATTTGCAGTGCTTTTCAATTTCAGGGTCATCTTAGCTCAAAATAAATCATGAAATGCATGAAAAATAGCAAATGAAGTCAGAGAAGGGTTGAAAAGTGATGATGTTGCTTTGAATGGTGCATATTGAATGCAGAAAAAGCCTTGAGTTAAAATATGTTTTCAAAAATGAAATCCCTTTGTAATAGACGAGTTTTCGTCCGAAACCTTGATACTTCGAAGGAGATTGTCCAGTTTGGACGCGAAGTGCATCCAGTTTTTCCCGTAACCCTCTCAACTTTTTAGCACATGCTACCTGGGTGAAATTATGATACCATGCCAATTTTCAACCATTTCAGAGTTCATTTGTAGTGCTTTTCAATTTCAGGGTAATCTTAGCTCAGAATAAATCATGAAATGCATCAAAAATAGCAAATGAAGTCAGAAAATTGTTGAAAAGTGATGATGTGGCTTTGAATGGTGCATATTGAATGCAAAAAAAGTCTTGAGTTAAAATATGTTAAAAAAAATGAAATCCCTTTGTAATAGACGAGCTTTCGTCTAAAAGCCTGATACTTCGAAGGAGATTGTCCAGTTTGTACACGAAATCAATCTAGTTTTTAACGTAACCCTCTCAACTTTTTAACACATGCTGCGTGGGTGAAATTTTGATACCATGCCTATTTTCAACCATTTCGGAGTTCATTTGAAGTGCTTTTCAATTTCAGGGTCATCTTAGCTGAAAATAAATCATGAAATGCATGAAAAATAGCAAATGAAGTCAGAAAAGGGTTGAAAAGTTATGATGTTGCTTTGAATGGTGCATATTGAATGCAGAAAAAGCCATGAGTTAAAATATGTTTTCAAAAAATGAAATCCCTTTGTAATAGACGAGTTTTCGTCCGAAACCCTGATACTTCGAAGGAGATTGTCCAGTTTGGACGCGAAGTGCATCCAGTTTTTCCCGTAACCCTCTCAACTTTTTAGCACATGCTACCTGGGTGAAATTATGATACCATGCCAATTTTCAACCATTTCAGAGTTCATTTGTAGTGCTTTTCAATTTCAGGGTAATCTTAGCTCAAAATAAATCATGAAATGCATCAAAAATAGCAAATGAAGTCAGAAAATTATTGAAAAGTGTTGATGTAGCTTTGAATGGTGCATATTGAATGCAGAAAAAGTCTTGAGTTAGAATATGTTAAAAAAAATGAAATCCCTTTGTAATAGACGAGCTTTCGTCTAAAAGCCTGATACTTCGAAGGAGATTGTCCAGTTTGTACACGAAATCAATCCAGTTTTTCCCGTAACCCTCTCAACTTTTTAACACATGCTGCGTTGGTGAAATTTTGATACCATGCCAATTTTCAACTATTTCAGAGTTCATTTGAAGTGCTTTTCAATTTCAGGGTCATCTTAGCTCAAAATAAATCATGAAATGCATGAAAAATAGCAAATGAAGTCAGAAAAGGGTTGAAAAGTGATGATGTCGCTTTGAATGGTGCATATTGAATGCAAAAAAAGTCTTGAGTTAAAATATGTTAAAAAAACAAAATCCGTTTGCAATAGACGAGTTTTCGTCCGAAACCCTAATACTTCGAAGGAGATTGTCCAGTTTGTACACGAAGTGCATCCAGTTTTTCTCGTAACCCTCTCTACTTTTTAGCACATACTACGTGGGTGAAATTATGATACCATGCCAATTTTCAACCATTTCAGAGTTCATTTGCAGTGCTTTTCAATTTCAGGGTCATCTTAGCTCAAAATAAATCATGAAATGCATGAAAAATAGCAAATGAAGTCAGAAAAGGGTTGAAAAGTGATGATGTTGCTTTGAATGGTGCATATTGAATGCAGAAAAAGCCTTGAGTTAAAATATGTTTTCAAAAATGAAATCCCTTTGTAATAGACGAGTTTTCGTCCGAAACCCTCATACTTCGAAGGAGATTGTCCAGTTTGGACGCGAAGTGCATCCAGTTTTTCCCGCAACCCACTCAACTTTTTAACACATGCTGCGTGGGTGAAATTTTGATACCATGCCAATTTTCAACCATTTCAGAGTTCATTTGAAGTGCTTTTCAATTTCAGGGTCATCTTAGCTCAAAAAAATCATGAAATGCATGAAAAATAGCAAATGAAGTCAAAAAATTATTGAAAAGTGATGATGTGGCTTTGAATGGTGCATATTGAATGCAAAAAAAGTCTTGAGTTAAAATATGTTAAAAAAATGAAATCCCTTTGTAATAGACGAGCTTTCGTCTAAAAGCCTGATACTTCGAAGGAGATTGTCCAGTTTGTACACGAAATCAATCCAGTTTTTCCCGTAACCCTCTCAACTTTTTAACACATGCTGCTTGGGTGAAATTTTGATACCATGCCAATTTTCAACCATTTCAGAGTTCATTTGCAGTGCTTTTCAATTTCAGGGTCATCTTAGCTCAAAATAAATCATGAAATGCATGAAAAATAGCAAATGAAGTCAGAAAAGGGTTGAAAAGTGATGATGTTGCTTTGAATGGTGCATATTGAATGCAGAAAAAGCCTTGAGTTAAAATAAGTTAAAAAAATGAAATCCGTTTGTAATAGACGAGTTTTCGTCCGAAACCCTGATATTTCGAAGGAGATTGTCCAGTTTGTACACGAAGTTCATCCAGTTTTTCCCGTAACCCTCTCAACTTTTTAGCACATGCTACGTGGGTGAAATTATGATACCATGCCAATTTTCAACCATTTCAGAGTTCATTTGCAGTGCTTTTCAATTTCAGGGTCATCTTTGCTCAAAATAAATCATGAAATGCATGAAAAATAGCAAATGAAGTCAGAGAAGGGTTGAAAAGTGATGATGTTGCTTTGAATGGTGCATATTGAATGCAGAAAAAGCCTTGAGTTAAAATATGTTTTCAAAAATGAAATCCCTTTGTAATAGACGAGTTTTCGTCCGAAACCTTGATACTTCGAAGGAGATTGTCCAGTTTGGACGCGAAGTGCATCCAGTTTTTCCCGTAACCCTCTCAACTTTTTAGCACATGCTACGTGGGTGAAATTATGATACCATGCCAATTTTCAACCATTTCAGAGTTCATTTGTCGTGCTTTTCAATTTCAGGGTCATCTTAGCTCAAAATAAATCATGAAATGCATCAAAAATAGCAAATGAAGTCAAAAAATTATTGAAAAGTGATGATGTGGCTTTGAATGGTGCATATTGAATGCAAAAAAAGTCTTGAGTTAAAAAATGTTAAAAAAATGAAATCCCTTTGTAATATACGAGCTTTCGTCTAAAAGCCTGATACTTCGAAGGAGATTGTCCAGTTTGTACACGAAATCAATCCAGTTTTTCCTGTAACCCTCTCAACTTTTTAACACATGCTGCTTGGGTGAAATTTTGATACCATGCCAATTTTCAACCATTTCAGAGTTCATTTGCAGTGCTTTTCAATTTCAGGGTCATCTTAGCTCAAAATAAATCATGAAATGCATGAAAAATAGCAAATGAAGTCAGAAAAGGGTTGAAAAGTGATGATGTTGCTTTGAATGGTGCATATTGAATGCAGAAAAAGCCTTGAGTTAAAATATGTTTTCAAAAATGAAATCCCTTTGTAATAGACGAGTTTTCGTCCGAAACCTTGATACTTCGAAGGAGATTGTCCAGTTTGGACGCGAAGTGCATCCAGTTTTTCCCGTAACCCTCTCAACTTTTTAGCACATGCTACGTGGGTGAAATTATGATACCATGCCAATTTTCAACCATTTCATAGTTCATTTGTCGTGCTTTTCAATTTCAGGGTAATCTTAGCTCAAAATAAATCATGAAATGCATCAAAAATAGCAAATGAAGTCAGAAAATTATTGAAAAGTGATGATGTGGCTTTGAATGGTGCATATTGAATGCAAAAAAAGTCTTGAGTTAAAATATGTTAAAAAAAATGAAATCCCTTTGTAATAGACGAGCTTTCGTCTAAAAGCCTGATACTTCGAAGGAGATTGTCCAGTTTGTACACGAAATCAATCCAGTTTTTCCCGTAACCCTCTCAACTTTTTAACACATGCTGCGTGGGTGAAATTTTGATACCATGCCTATTTTCAACCATTTCGGAGTTCATTTGAAGTGCTTTTCAATTTCAGGGTCATCTTAGCTGAAAATAAATCATGAAATGCATGAAAAATAGCAAATGAAGTCAGAAAAGGGTTGAAAAGTTATGATGTTGCTTTGAATGGTGCATATTGAATGCAGAAAAAGCCATGAGTTAAAATATGTTTTCAAAAAATGAAATCCCTTTGTAATAGACGAGTTTTCGTCCGAAACCCTGATACTTCGAAGGAGATTGTCCAGTTTGGACGCGAAGTGCATCCAGTTTTTCCCGTAACCCTCTCAACTTTTTAGCACATGCTACCTGGGTGAAATTATGATACCATGCCAATTTTCAACCATTTCAGAGTTCATTTGTAGTGCTTTTCAATTTCAGGGTAATCTTAGCTCAAAATAAATCATGAAATGCATCAAAAATAGCAAATGAAGTCAGAAAATTATTGAAAAGTGTTGATGTAGCTTTGAATGGTGCATATTGAATGCAGAAAAAGTCTTGAGTTAGAATATGTTAAAAAAAATGAAATCCCTTTGTAATAGACGAGCTTTCGTCTAAAAGCCTGATACTTCGAAGGAGATTGTCCAGTTTGTACACGAAATCAATCCAGTTTTTCCCGTAACCCTCTCAACTTTTTAACACATGCTGCGTTGGTGAAATTTTGATACCATGCCAATTTTCAACTATTTCAGAGTTCATTTGAAGTGCTTTTCAATTTCAGGGTCATCTTAGCTCAAAATAAATCATGAAATGCATGAAAAATAGCAAATGAAGTCAGAAAAGGGTTGAAAAGTGATGATGTGGCTTTGAATGGTGCATATTGAATGCAAAAAAAGTCTTGAGTTAAAATATGTTAAAAAAACAAAATCCGTTTGCAATAGACGAGTTTTCGTCCGAAACCCTAATACTTCGAAGGAGATTGTCCAGTTTGTACACGAAGTGCATCCAGTTTTTCCCGTAACCCTCTCAACTTTTTAGCACATACTACGTGGGTGAAATTATGATACCATGCCAATTTTCAACCATTTCAGAGTTCATTTGCAGTGCTTTTCAATTTTAGGGTCATCTTAGCTCAAAATAAATCATGAAATGCATGAAAAATAGCAAATGAAGTCAGAAAAGGGTTGAAAAGTGATGATGTTGCTTTGAATGGTGCATATTGAATGCAGAAAAAGCCTTGAGTTAAAATATGTTTTCAAAAATGAAATCCCTTTGTAATAGACGAGTTTTCGTCCGAAACCCTGATACTTCGAAGGAGATTGTCCAGTTTGGACGCGAAGTGCATCCAGTTTTTCCCGCAACCCACTCAACTTTTTAACACATGCTGCGTGGGTGAAATTTTGATACCATGCCAATTTTCAACCATTTCAGAGTTCATTTGAAGTGCTTTTCAATTTCAGGGTCATCTTAGCTCAAAATAAATCATGAAATGCATGAAAAATAGCAAATGAAGTCAAAAAATTATTGAAAAGTGATGATGTGGCTTTGAATGGTGCATATTGAATGCAAAAAAAGTCTTGAGTTAAAATATGTTAAAAAAATGAAATCCCTTTGTAATAGACGAGCTTTCGTCTAAAAGCCTGATACTTGGAAGGAGATTGTCCAGTTTGTACACGAAATCAATCCAGTTTTTCCCGTAACCCTCTCAACTTTTTAACACATGCTGCTTGGGTGAAATTTTGATACCATGCCAATTTTCAACCATTTCAGAGTTCATTTGAAGTGCTTTTCAATTTCAGGGTCATCTTAGCTGAAAATAAATCATGAAATGCATGAAAAATAGCAAATGAAGTCAGAAAAGGGTTGAAAAGTGATGATGTTGCTTTGAATGGTGCATATTGAATGCAGAAAAAGCCTTGAGTTAAAATATGTTTTCAAAAAATTAAATCCCTTTGTAATAGACGAGTTTTCGTCCGAAACCCTGAAACTTCGAAGGAGATTGTCCAGTTTGGACGCGAAGTGCATCCAGTTTTTCCCGCAACCCTCTCAACTTTTTAGCACATGCTACGTGGGTGAAATTATGATACCATGCCAATTTTCAACCATTTCAGAGTTCATTTGTAGTGCTTTTCAATTTCAGGGTAATCTTAGCTCAAAATAAACCATGAAATGCATGAAAAATAGCAAATGAAGTCAGAAAAGGGTTGAAAAGTGATGATGTGGCTTTGAATGGTGCATAATGAATGCAGAAAAAGTCTTGAGGTAAAATATGTTAAAAAAAATGAAATCCCTTTGTAATATAGGAGCTTTCGTCTAAAACCCTGATACTTCGAAGGAGATTGTGCAGTTTGTACACGAAATCCTTCCAGTTTTTCCCGTAACCCTCTCAACTTTTTCACACATGCTGCGTGGATGAAATTTTGATACCATGCCAATTTTCAACCATTTCAGAGTTCATTTGAAGTGCTTTGCAATTTCAGGGTCATCTTAGCTCAAAATAAATCATGAAATGCATGAAAAATAGCAAATGAAGTCAGAAAAGGGTTGAAAAGTGATGATGTGGCTTTGAATGGTGCATATTGAATGCAGAAAAAAGTCTTGAGTTAAAATATGTTAAAAAAAATGAAATCCGTTTGTAATAGACGAGTTTTCGTCCGAAAACCTGATAGTTCGAAGGAGATTCTCCAGTTTGTACACAAAGTGCATCCAGTTTTTCCCGTAACCCTCTCAACTTTTTAGCACATGCTACGTGGGTGAAATTATGATACCATGCCAATTTTCAACCATTTCGGAGTTCATTTGTAGTGCTTTTCAATTTAAGGGTAATCTTAGCTCAAAATAAATCATGAAATGCTTGAAAAATAGCAAATGAAGTCAGAAAATTATTGAAAAGTGATGATATGGCTTTGAATGGTGCATATTGAATGCAGAAAAAGCCTTGAGTTAAAATATGTTTTCAAAAATGAAATCCCTTTGTAATAGACGAGCTTTCGTCTGAAACTCTGATACTTCGAAGGAGATTGTCCATTTTGTACACGAAATCCATCCAGTTTTTCCCGTAACCCTCTCAACTTTTTAACACATGCTGCGTGGGTGAAATTTTGATACCATGCCAATTTTCAACCATTTCAGAGTTCATTTGAAGTGCTTTTCAATTTCAGGGTCATCTGAGCTCAAAATAAATCATGAAATGCATGAAAAATAGCAAATGAAGTCAGAAAAGGGTTGAAAAGTGATGATGTGGCTTTGAATGGTGCATATTAAATGCAAAAAAAGTCTTGAGTTAAAATATGTTAAAAAAATGAAATCCCTTTGTAATAGACGAGCTTTCGTCTAAAAGCCTGATACTTCGAAGGAGATTGTCCAGTTTGTACACGAAATCAATCCAGTTTTTCCCGTAACCCTCTCAACTTTTTAACACATGCTGCTTGGGTGAACTTTTGATACCATGCCTATTTTCAACCATTTCAGAGTTCATTTGAAGTGCTTTTCAATTTCAGGGTCATCTTAGCTGAAAATAAATCATGAAATGCATGAAAAATAGCAAATGAAGTCAGAAAAGGGTTGAAAAGTGATGATGTTGCTTTGAATGGTGCATATTGAATGCAGAAAAAGCCATGAGTTAAAATATGTTTTCAAAAAATGAAATCCCTTTGTAATAGACGAGTTTTCGTCCGAAACCCTGATACTTCGAAGGAGATTGTCCAGTTTGGACGCGAAGTGCATCCAGTTTTTCCCGTAACCCTCTCAACTTTTTAGCACATGCTACGTGGGTGAAATTATGATACCATGCCAATTTTCAACCATTTCAGAGTTCATTTGTAGTGCTTTTCAATTTCAGGGTAATCTTAGCTCAAAATAAATCATGAAATGCATCAAAAATAGCAAATGAAGTCAAAAAATTATTGAAAAGTGTTGATGTAGCTTTGAATGGTGCATATTGAATGCAGAAAAAGTCTTGAGTTAAAATATGTTAAAAAAAATGAAATCCCTTTGTAATAGACGAGCTTTCGTCTAAAAGCCTGATACTTCGAAGGAGATTGTCCAGTTTGTACACGAAATCAATCCAGTTTTTCCCGTAACCCTCTCAACTTTTTAACACATGCTGCGTTGGTGAAATTTTGATACCATGCCAATTTTCAACTATTTCAGAGTTCATTTGAAGTGCTTTTCAATTTCAGGGTCATCTTAGCTCAAAATAAATCATGAAATGCATGAAAAATAGCAAATGAAGTCAGAAAAGGGTTGAAAAGTGATGATGTCGCTTTGAATGGTGCATATTGAACGCAAAAAAAGTCTTGAGTTAAAATATGTTAAAAAAACAAAATCCGTTTGCAATAGACGAGTTTTCGTCCGAAACCCTGATACTTCGAAGGAGATTGTCCAGTTTGTACACGAAGTGCATCCAGTTTTTTCCGTAACCCTCTCAACTTTTTAGCACATCCTACGTTGGTGAAATTATGATACCATGCCAATTTTCAACCATTTCAGAGTTCATTTGCAGTGCTTTTCAATTTCAGGGTCATCTTAGCTCAAAATAAATCATGAAATGCATGAAAAATAGCAAATGAAGTCAGAAAAGGGTTGAAAAGTGATGATGTTGCTTTGAATGGTGCATATTGAATGCAGAAAAAGCCTTGAGTTAAAATATGTTTTCAAAAAATTAAATCCCTTTGTAATAGACGAGTTTTCGTCCGAAACCCTGAAACTTCGAAGGAGATTGTCCAGTTTGGACGCGAAGTGCATCCAGTTTTTCCCGCAACCCTCTCAACTTTTTAGCACATGCTACGTGGGTGAAATTATGATACCATGCCAATTTTCAACCATTTCAGAGTTCATTTGTAGTGCTTTTCAATTTCAGGGTAATCTTAGCTCAAAATAAACCATGAAATGCATGAAAAATAGCAAATGAAGTCAGAAAAGGGTTGAAAAGTGATGATGTGGCTTTGAATGGTGCATAATGAATGCAGAAAAAGTCTTGAGTTAAAATATGTTAAAAAAATGAAATCCCTTTGTAATATACGAGCTTTCGTCTAAAACCCTGATACTTCGAAGGAGATTGTGCAGTTTGTACACGAAATCCATCCAGTTTTTCCCGTAACCCTCTCAACTTTTTCACACATGCTGCGTGGGTGAAATTTTGATACCATGCCAATTTTCAACCATTTCAGAGTTCATTTGAAGTGCTTTGCAATTTCAGGGTCATCTTAGCTCAAAATAAATCATGAAAATGCAGAAAAATAGCACAAATGAAGTCAGAAAAGGTTGAAAAGTGATGATGTGGCTTTGAATGGTGCATATTGAATGCAAAAAAAAGTCTTGAGTTAAAATATGTTAAAAAAATGAAATCTTTTTAATAGACGAGTTTTCTCGAAAACTGATATTCGAAGGAGATTGTCAGTTTGTACACGAACATCCAGTTTTTCCCGTAACCCTCTCAACTTTTTACACATGCTCGTGGTGTGTGAAATTATGATACCATGCCAATTTTCACCATTTCAGAGTTCATTTGAGTGCTTTTCAATTCAGGGTCACTTAGCTCAAAATAAACATGAAATGCATGAAAAATAGCAATGAAGTCAGAAAAGGGTTGAAAAGTGATGTGTTGCTTTGAATGGTGCATATTGAAGCAGAAAAAAAGCTTGAGTTTAAATATGTTAAAAAATGAAATCCCTTTGTAATAGACGAGTTTCGTCCGAAACCTGATACTTCGAAGAGATTGTCCAGTTGGCCCGAAGTGCATCCAGTTTTTCCGTAACCCCTCTCAACTTTGTTAGCACATGCTACGTGGGTGAAATTATGATACCATGCCAATTTTCAACCATTTCGGAGTTCATTGAGTGCTTTTCAATTTCAGGGTATCTTAGCTCAAAATAAATCATGAAATGCATAAAAAATAGCAAATGAAGTCAGAAAATTATTGAAAAGTGATGATTGGCTTTGAATGGTGCATATTGAATGCAAGAAAAAAGTCTTGAGTTAAAATATGTTAAAAAAATGAAATCCCTTGTAATAGACGAGTTTCGTCTGAAACCTGATACTTCGAAGGAGATTGTCCATTTTGTACACGAATCATCCAGTTTTTCCCGTAACCCTCTCAACTTTTAACACATGTGCGTGGGTGAAATTTGATACATGCCAATTTTCAACCATTTCAGAGTTCATTTGAAGTGCTTTTCAATTTCAGGGTCATCTTAGCTCAAAATAAATCATGAAATGCATGAAAAATAGCAAATGAAGTCAAAAAGTTGAAAAGTGATGATGTGGCTTTGAATGGTGCATATTGAATGCAAAAAAGTCTTGAGTTAAAATATGTTAAAAAAATGAAATCCTTGTAATAGACGAGTTTTCGCGAAACCCTGATACTTCGAAGGAGATTGTCCAGTTGTACACGAATCATCCAGTTTTTCCCGTAACCCTCTCAAACTTTTTCAATGCTCAGGGTGAATGTGAAATTGATACCATGCCAATTTTCAACCATTTCAGAGTTCATTTGAGTGCTTTTCAATTTCAGGGTCATCTTAGCTCAAAATAAATCATGAAATGCATGAAAAATAGCAAATGAAGTCAGAAGGGTTGAAAAGTGATGATGTTGCTTTGAATGGTGCATATGAATGCAAAAAAAGTTTGAGTTAAAATATGTTAAAAAAAAAATCCTTTGAATAGACGAGTTTTCGTCCGAAACCCTGATACTTCGAAGGAGATGTGTCCAGTTTGTACACGAAATGCATCCAGTTTTTTCCGTAACCCTCTCAACTTTTAGCACATCTACGTTGGTGAAATTATGAACCATGCCAATTTTCAACCATTTCAGAGTTCATTTGCAGTGCTTTTCAATTCAGGGTCATCTTAGCTCAAAAAAATAAATCATGAAATGCATGAAAAATAGCAAATGAAGGCAAAGAGAAAAGGTTGAAAAGTGATTGATGTTGCTTTGAATGGTGCATATTGAATAGCAGAAAAAGCCTTGAGTTAAAATATGTTTTCAAAAAATTAAATCCCTTTGTAATAGACGAGTTTTCGTCCGAAACCCTGAAAATTCGAAGGAGATTGTCCCGTTTGGACGCGAAGTGCATCCAGTTTTTCCCGCAACCCTCTCAACTTTTTAGCACATGCCGTGGGTGAAATTATGATACCATGCCAATTTTCAACCATTTCAGAGTTCATTTGTAGTGCTTTTCAATTTCAGGGTAATCTTAGCTCAAAATAAACCATGAAATGCATGAAAAAAATAGCAAATGAAGTCAGAAAAGGTGTTTGAAAAGTGATGATGTGGCTTTGAATGGTGCATAATGAATGCAGAAAAAGTCTTGAGTTAAAATATGTAAAAAAATGAAATCCCTTTGTAATATACGAGCTTTCGTCTAAAACCCTGATACTTCGAAGGAGATTGTGCAGTTTGTACCGAATCATCCAGTTTTTCCCGTAACCCTCAACTTTTACACATGCTGCGTGGGTGAAATTGATACCATGCCAATTTTCAAACATTTCAGAGTTCATTTGAAGTGCTTTTCAATTCAGGGTCATCTTAGCTCAAAATAAATCATGAAATGCATGAAAAATAGCAAATGAAGTCAGAAAAAGGGTTGAAAAGTGATGATGTGGCTTTGAATGGTGCATATTGAATGCAAAAAAAAAAGTCTTGAGTTAAAATATGTTAAAAAAAATGAAATTCGTTGTAATAGACGAGTTTTCTCCGAAAAACCTGATAGTTCGAAGGAGATTGTCCAGTTTTAACGAATGCATCCAGTTTTTCCCGTAACCCTCTCAACTTTTAGCACATGCTACGTGGGTGAATGTGAAATTTGATACCATGCCAATTTTCTACCATTTCAGAGTTCATTTGAGTGCTTTTCAATTTCAGGGTATATCTTAGCTCAAAATAAATCATGAAATGCATGAAAAAATAGCAAAATGAAGTCAGAAAAGGGTTGAAAATTGATGTGTGCTTTGAATGGTGCATATTGAATGCAGAAAAAGCCTTGAGTTTAAATATGTTTAAAAATGAAATCCCTTTGTAATAGACGAGTTTTCGTTCCGAAACCCTGATACTTCGAAGAGAATTGTCCGTTTGGCCGAACATCCAGTTTTTCCAGTAACCCTCTCAACTTTTTTAGACATGCTAGTGGGTGAAATTATTGATACCATGCCATTTTCAACCATTTCGGAGTTCAATGTAGTGCTTTTCAAATTTCAAGGGTCAATCTTAGCTAAAATAAATCATGAAATGCATGAAAAATAGCAAATGAAGTCAGAAAAAATATGAAAAGTGATGATGTGGCTTTGAATGGTGCATATTGAATGAAAAAGTCTGAGTTAAAATATGTTAAAAAAAATGAAATCCTTTGTAATAGACGAGTTTCGTCGAAACTCTGATACTTCGAAGGAGATTGTCCATTTGTACACGAAAATCATCCGTTTTTCCCGTAACCCTCTCAACTTTTTAACACATGCTGCGTGGGTGAAAATTTTGATACCATGCAATTTTCAACCATTTCAGAGTCATTGAGTGCTTTTATTTCAGGGTCATCTTAGCTCAAAATAAATCATGAAATGCATGAAAAATAGCAAATGAAGTCAAGAAAAGGGTTGAAAAGTGTGATGTGGCTTTGAATGGTGCATATTGAATGCGCAAAAAAGTCTTGAGTTAAAATATGTTAAAAAATGAAATCCTTTGTAAAGACGAGTTTTCGTCGAACCCTGATACTTCGAAGGAGATTGTCCAGTTTGTACGAAGTAGTCATCCAGTTTTTCCCGTAACCCTCTTAACTTTTTAGCACATGCTACATGGGTGAAATTATGATACCATGCCATTTTCAACCATTTAGAGTTCATTTGCAGTGCTTTTCAATTTCAGGGTATCTTAGCTCAAAATAAATAATGAAATGCATGAAAAATAGCAAATGAAGTCAGAAAGGGTTGAAAAGTGATGATGTTGCTTGAATGGTGCATATTGAAGCAAAAAAAGTCTTGAGTTAAAATATGTTAAAAAAACAAAATCCTTTGAATAGACGAGTTTCGTCCGAAACCTGATACTTCGAAGGAGATTGTCCAGTTTGTACACGAAGTGCATCCAGTTTTTCCGTACCCACTCAACTTTTTAGCACATCTACGTTGTGGTGAAATTATGATACCATGCCAATTTCAACCATTTCAGAGTTCATTTGACAGTGCTTTTCAATTTCAGGGTCATTTAGCTCAAAAAAATTGAAATGCATGAAAAATAGCAAATGAAGAAGTCAAAAGAAAAGGGTGATGAAAAGTGATGATGTTTGCTTTGAATGGTGCATATTGAATGCAAAAAAAAAGTCTCTGAGATTAAAATATGTTTTCAAAAAATTAAATCCCTTTGTAATAGACGAGTTTTCGTCCGAAACCCTGATAACTTCGAAGGAGATTGTCCAGTTTGGACGCGAAGTGCATCCAGTTTTTCCGCAACCCTCTCAACTTTTTAGCACATCTGCTCTGGGTGTTGAATTATGATACCATGCCAATTTTCAAACATTTCAGAGTTCATTTGTAGTGCTTTTCAATTTCAGGGTAATCTTAGCTCAAAATAAACATGAAATGCATGAAAAATAGCAAATGAAGTCAGAAAAGGGTTTGAAAAGTGATGATGTGGCTTTGAATGGTGCATTAATGAATGCAGAAAAAGTCTTGAGGTTAAAATATGTTAAAAAAATGAAATCCCTTGTATAGACGAGGCTTTCTGTCAAAACCCTGATACTTCGAAGGAGATTGTCAGTTTGTCACGAAATCATCCAGTTTTTCCCGTAACCCTCTCAACTTTTTACACATGCTGCGTGGGTTGAAATTTTGATACCATGCCAATTTTCAACCATTTCAGAGTTCATTTGAAGTGCTTTCAATTTCAGGGTCAATCTTAGCTCAAAAATAAATCATGAAATGCATGAAAAATAGCAAATGAAGTCAAGAAAAGGGTTGAAAAGTGATGATGTGGCTTGCTTGAATGGTGCGATATTGAATGCAAAAAAGTCTTGAGTTAAAATATGTTAAAAAAATGAAATCCCTTGTAATAGACGAGCTTTCGTCGAAAACCTGATACTTCGAAGGAGATTTGCCAGTGTTACACGAAATCCATCCAGTTTTTCCCGTAACCTCTCAACTTTTTACACATGCGCGTGGGTGTGAAATTTTGATACATGCCAATTTTCACACCATTTCAAGTGTCATTTGAAGTGCTTTTCAATTTCAGGGTCATTTAGCTCAAAATAAATCATGAAATGCATGAAAATAGCAAATGAAGTCAGAAAGAAAAAGGTTGAAAGTGATGAGTGGCTTTGAATGGTGCATATTGAATGCCAAAAAAGTCTTGAGTTTAAATATGTTAAAAAAAATGAAATCCGTTTGTAATAGACGAGTTTTCGTCCGAAACCCTGATACTTCGAAGGAGATTGTCCAGTTTGTACACGAAGTGCATCCAGTTTTTCCCGGAACCCTCTCAACTTTTTAGCACATGCTACGTGGGGTGATGAAATTTGATACCATGCCAATTTTCAACCATTTCAGAGTTCATTTGCAGTGCTTTCAATTTCAGGGTCATTTAGCTCAAAATAATCATGAAATGCATGAAAAATAGCAAATGAAGTCAGAAAGGGTTTGAAAAGTGATGATGTGCTTTGAATGGTGCTATTGAATGCAAAAAAGTCTTGAGTTAAAATGTTTTAAAAAATGAAATCCTTTGTAATAGACGAGTTTTCGTCCGAAAACCCTGATACTTCGAAGAGAAGAGTTGTCCAGTGGAACGAAGTGCATCCAGTTTTTCCCGGCAAACCCTCAACTTTTAACATGCTGCGTGGGTGAAATTTTATAACATGCCAATTTCAACCATTCAGAGTTCATTTTAAGTGCTTTTCAATTCAGGGTCATCTTAGCTCAAAATAAATCATGAAATGCATGAAAAATAGCAAATGAAGTCAAAAAATTGAAAAGTGATGATGTGCTTTGAATGGTGCAATTGAATGCAAAAAAAGTGCTGAGTTAAAATATGTTAAAAAAAAGAAATCCCTTTGTAATAGACGAGGTTTCGTCAAAACCTGATAATTCGAAGGAGATTGTCCAGTTTGGACACGAAATCCATCCAGTTTTTCCCGTAACCCTCTTCAACTTTTTAAACACTGATGCGTGGGTGAAATTTTTGATACCATGCCAATTTTCAACCATTTCAGAGTTCATTTGAAGTGCTTTTCAATCAGGGTCATCTTAGCTGAAACAAAAAAACCCCTCCCTCCTGCCCTGCTTCCCCCCCCCTCGCCCCTGCCGTCCGCCCCGGGTTGCTTTGATTTTTTGCCCGTGCTGCTGTGCGGCCTGCC
>JAAAXO010000286.1:135352-163256 GCA_011799875.1 Thinopyrum elongatum | reverse complement strand
ATACCGAAACCCTCTGTAAGAGACGGATCGGGCGGCTAAAAGCCTGATCTTCGAAGGGGGGGAGAGGGGTCAGGTGGTACCGAAATCAATCCGGGTTGTCTGGTGAACCCGCTCACGTGGGAAGACACATGCTGCTTGGGTAAATTTTGATACCATGGACAATTTTCATCACCATTTCAGATTTCTTGTGCAGTGCTTTTCAATTTCAGGTCAGCTTGCTCAAAATAAATCATGAATGCAGAAATAGCAAATGAAGTAGAAAAAGGGGTTGGAACAGTGATGATGTTTTGCTTGAATGGTCATATTGAATGCAGAAAAAAGCCTTGAGTTAAAATAAGTTAAAAAATGAACATCCGTTTGTATAACGAAGTTTTTCGTCGAACCCTGATACGTCGAGGAGATTGTCCCAGTTTGTACACGAGTTCATCCAGTTTGTTCCCGTAACCTCTCAACTCATCAACTTTTTAGCACTGCTACGTGGGTGAAATATGATACCATGCCAATTTTTTCAGATCAACCATTTGAGTTCATTTGCAGGCGTTTCAATTTCAAGGGTCATCTTAGCTCAAAATAAATCATGAAATCATGAAGAAAAATGGGCAAATGAAGTCAGCGAAGGGTTTGAAAAGTGGATGATGTTGCTTTGAATGGTGCATATTGAATGCAAGAAAAAGCTTGAGTTCAATATGTTTTCAAAAATGAATCCCCTTTGTATAGACGAGTTTTTCGTCCGCAACCTTGATACTTCGAGGAGGATTTGCCTTTGACGCGAAGTGCATCAGTTTTTCCCGTAACCCTCTCAACTTTTTATATAGCACTGCTACCTGGGTGAAATTATGATACATCCAATTTCAACGCATTTCAAGAGTTCATTTGTAGTGGGCCCCTTTCAATTTCAGGGGTAAATCTTAGCTTTCAGAATAAATCATGAATGCATCAAAAATCAAAATGAAGTCATAAAATTATTGAAACGTGTTGATGTAGCTTGAATGGTGCATTATTGAATGCAGAACAAGGTCTTGAGTTATAATATGTTTAAAAAAATGAATCCCTTTGTCATAGAGAGCTTTCGTCTAAAGCCTTATACTTCGAAGGAATTGTCCAGTTTGGTAACCGAAATATCCTCCAGTTTTTTCCCGTACCCTCTCAACTTTTTAACACATGCCTGCGTCGGTGAAATTTTGGATACCATCCATTTTTTTCAACTATTTCAGAGTTCATTTGAAGTGCTGTTTCAATTTCAGGGTCATCTTAATCAAAATAAATCATGAAATGCATGAAAAATAGCAATGAGTAGAACAGGGTTGAAAATGATGTGTCGCTTTGAAATGGTGCCTAGTTGAATGGCAAAAAAAAAAGTCTTGAGTTAAAATATTTTAAAAAAACGAAATCCGTTTGCAATAGACGAGTTTCCTCCGATAACCGCTGATCGTCGAAGGAGATTGTCCAGTTTTTTGTACAGAAGTGCATCCTTTTTCTCGTCCCCTCCTCAACTTTTTAGCACTACTACGTGGGTGAAATTATGATACCATGCCACTTTTCAACCATTTCAGAGTTCATTTGCAGTGCTTTTTCATTTTCACATGGTCTCTAGCTCAAAATAAATCATGAAATGCATGAAAAAATAGCAAATGAAGTCGAAAAGGGTTGAATAGCCCGTGCTGCTGTTGCCTTTGAATGGTGCATATTAATGCATACAACGCCTTGAGTTTACCATAAGTTTTCAAAAATTAACTCCGTTTGTAATAGACGCTTTTTCGTCCGAACCCCCTGATACTTTCGAGTAAATTGTGTCCCCAGTTTTGTACCGAATTCATTACCAGTTTTTCCCGATAACCCTCAACCCTCTCAACTTTTTTTTACACATTCTACGTGGGGGGAACTTATGATACATGTCCACTTTCAACCATCAGAGTTCATTTGCAGTGCTTTTCAAATTTCAGGGTCCATCTTAGCTCAAATAAATTATGAAAGTATGAAAAAATTATCAAATGAAGTTCAAAAGAAGAAGGGGTGAAAAGAAAGTTAGGAATGTTGCTTTTGAATGGTGCTATTTAATGCCGAAAAAGTCCTTGAGTTAAAAATGATGTTTTCAAAAATGAAATCCCTTTTTAATAGACCGAGTTTTTCGTCCGAAACCTTTATACTTCGAAGGATAGTGTCCATTTGGGACGCGAATGCATGCCATTTTCCCGAACCCTCTCAACTTTTTAGCACATTCTACGTGGGTGAAATTATGATCCCATGCCAATTTTCAACCATTTCAAGTTCATTTGTCGTGCTTTTCAATTTCATGGTTAATCTTAGCTCAAATAATCATGAAATGCATCAATAGCAAATGAAGTCCGAAATTATTGCAAGTGGATGATGTGGCTTTGATGGTGCATATTGAATGCAAAAAAAGTCTGTTGAGTTAAAAATATGTTTAAAAAAATGAATCCCTTTGTAATATACGAGCTCTCGTCTAAAAGGCCTGATACTTTCGAAGGAATTGTCCATTTGTACACGAAAATCAATCCTTTTTTCCCGACCCCCTTCTCACTTTTAACACATGCTGCGTGGGTGTTAAGTTTGATACCAATGCCTATTTTCAACCATTTCAGCGTTCATTTGATGCTTTTCATTCAATGTCAGGGTCAATCTAGCTGAAAATAATCATGAAAAATCATGAAAAATACAAATGAAGTCATAAAAGGGTTGAAAAGTTTATGATGTTGTCTTTTGAATGGTTTCATATTGAATGCAGAAAAAGCCATGAGTTTTAAATATGTTCAAAATGCAATATCCTTTTGTAAATAGACGAGTTTTCGTCCGAACCCTGTACTCGAAGGAGATTGGTCCAGTGTTGGACGCGAAGGGCATCCCAGTTTTTCCCATAACCTCTCAACTTTTTTGCACATGCTAGTGGTGGAAATTATGATACCATGCCAATTTTCAACCATTTCAGAGTTCCTTTGTAGGCTTTTTCTTCAATTTCAGGTAATCTTAGCTCAAAATAAATCATGAAATGATCAAAAATAGCACATGAAGTCAGAAAATTATTGAAAGGTTTGTAGCAGCTTTGAATGTGCATATGATGCAGAAAAAGTCTTGAGTTAAATACGTTAAAAACAATGAAATCCTTTGTAAATAGACGAGCTTCGTCTAAAAGCCTGATACTTCGAAGGAGATGTCCATTTTGTCCCGAATCAATCCAGTTTTTCCCTAACCCTCTTCACTTTTTAAGACCATGCTGCGTTGGTGAAATTTTGATACCATGCAATTTCACTATTTCAATAGTTTCATTTGAGTGCTTTTCATTCAGGGTCATCTAGCTCAAAATAAATCTGAAAGCATGAAAGAATAGCAAATGAAGTCCAGAAAAGGTTGAAAGGTGATGTCGCTTTGGAATGGTTTCATATTTGAATGCAAAAAAAGTCTTGAGTTAAAATATGTTAAAAAAGGAATCCGTTTGCAATAGACGATTTTTCGTCCGAAACCCTGATACTTCCGAAGAGATTTTAGTTTGTACAACGAAGTGCACTCCAGTTTTTCTCGTAAACCTCCTCAAACTTTTTAGCACAGATACTACGGGGTGAAAATTATGATACCATGCCATTTTCAACCATTTCAGAGTTGCATTTGCAGTGCTTTTTCATTTCAGGGTCATCTTAGCTCAAAATAAATCATGAAATGCATGAAAATAGCAAATGAAGCAGAAAAGGTTGAAAATTGATGGATGTTTGCTTTGAATGGGTGCATATTGAATGCAGAAAAAGGCCTGAGTTAAATCGATTTTCAAAAATGAAATCCCTTTGTAATAACGAGTTTTCGTCCGAAACCCTGATACTGACTTTCGAAGGAGAATTGTCCCCATTTTGGACGCGAAGTGCATCCAGTGTTTTGCCCGCAACCCACTCAACTTTTCAACACATGCGGGCGTGGGTGAAAATTTGATACCAATGCCAATTTTTCAACCATTTCAGAGTTTCCATTTAAAGTCGCTTTGCTTTTTCAATTTTCACAGGGTCATCTAGCCCTCAAAAAAATCATGAAATGCATGAAAAATAGCAAATAAAGTCAAAAATTTTGAAAAGTGTGATGTGGCTTTGAATTGTGCTATTGCATGCAAAAACATTCTTGAGTTAAAAAAAAATGTTAAAAAAACAATGAAATCCCTTTGTAATAGACGACTGTCGTCTAAAAGCCTGATAACTTCGAGGAGATGTCCAGTTTGTACCCGAAATTCATCCAGTTTTTCCTGTAACCCTCTCAAACTTTTAACACATGATGCTTGGGTGAAATTTTTGCTACCAGGGCCAATTTTCAAACCATTTCCAGAGTTCATTTGCATGCTTTTCATTTCAGGGTCATCTTACTCAAATACATCATATGCATGAAAAATATCAAATGAGTCGAAAGGGTGAAAAGTGTGATGTTGCTTTGAATGGTGCATATTGAATCGAAAAAGCTTGAGTTAAAAATAATTTAAAACATTAATCCGTTTGTATATACGAGTTTTTCGTCCGAAACCCTTATACTTGCGCTGAATTGTCCAGTTTGTCTCACGAATTTCATCCAGTTTTTCCCCGTAACCCTCTCAACTTTTTAGCACAATGCTACGGGGGTGAAAATTAAATGATACCATTGCCAAGTTTCAACATTTCAGAGTTTCATTTTGCAGTGCTTTTTCATTTCAGGTCATCCTTAGCTCAAAATAAATCATGAAATGCAATAAAAATAGCAAAATGACGTCAGAGAAGGTTGAAATGATGAGGTTTGCCTTTGAATGTGCATATTGATGCAGAAAAAGCCTTAGGTTAAAATATGTTTTCAAAAAGAAATCCCTTTGTAATAGACAGTTTTACGTCCCACCTTGATACTTTCGAAGGAGATTGTCCAGTTTGGACGCGAGTGCATCCAGTTTTTCCCCGTAACCCTCTCAACTTTTTAGGCACATGCTACCTGGGGGAAATTATGATACCATGCCAATTTTCAACCATTTCCGAGTTCATTTGTAGGGCTTTTCATTTCAGGGTAATCTTAGGCTCAGAAATAAATCATGAAATCATCAAAATAGCAAATGAAGTCAGAAAATTGTTGAAAAGTGCTGATGTTGCTTTGGAATGTTGCATTTGAATGCAAAAAAGTCTTTGAGTTAAAATATGTTAAAAAAAATGAAAATCCCTTTGTAATAGAACCGAGCTTTCGTCTACAAGCCCTGATTCCTTCGAAGGAGATTGTCCATTTGTCAACACGAAATCAACTAGGTTTTAACAGTAACCCTCTCACTTGTTAACACATGCTTGCGTGGGTGAAATTTTGAATACCACATGCCTATTTTTCAACATTTCGGAGTCTTTGAAATTGCTTTTCAATTTCATGGTCATCTTAGCTGAAAATAAATCATGAAATGCATGAAAATAAGCAAAGAAGTCAGAAAAGGGTTTGAAAATTATGATTTCTTGAATGGTGCATATTGAATGCAGAAAAGCCATGAGTTAAAAGATGTTTTCAAAAAAGAACTCCCTTTGGTAATCGACGATTTTCGTCGAAACCCTGATACTTCGACGGAGATTGTCCAGTTTTGGACGCGAAGTGCATCCCCGTTTTCCTCCGTAACCCTCATCACCTTTGTTAGCACATGCTACCCTGGGTGAAATTATGATACCAGGGCTCAATTTTCACCATTTCAGAGTTCATTTTGTAGTGCTTTTCATTGCAGGTACTCTTTATCTCAAATAAATCATGAAATCGCATCAAAATAGTGCCAATGAAGTCAGAATTATGAAAAGTGTTGATTTAAGCTTTGAATGGTGCCTATGGAATGCAGGAAAAAAGTCTTGAGTAGCATATGTTTAAAAAAATGAAATCCCTTTGTCATATCGAGCTTTCGTCTAAAAGAAGCCTGAGACTTCGAAGGAGATTGTCCAGTTTGTACACGAAATCAATCCAGTTTTTCCCGTAACCCCTCTCAACTTTTTAAACATGCTGCGTTGGGGGAAATTTTGATACCATGCCAATTTTTCACATTTCTGAAGTTTATTTGAGTGCTTCAATTATCCGGTCAAATTTAAAGCATCAAAATCAACTCTGAAATATTGAAAATTGGCATGGTATCAAAAATTTTCACCACACGCAGCATGTGTTAAAAGTTGAGAGGGTACGGGAAAAATGGATGGATTCGTGTACAAACTGGACAATCTCCTTCGAAGTATCAGGCTTTTAAACGAAACTCGTCTTATACAAAGGGATTTCATTTTTTTTAACATATTTAACTCAAGACTTTTTTCTTGCATTCAATATGCACCATTCAAAGCAACTCACACTTTTCAATATTTTCTGACTTCATTTGCTATTTTTTGCATTTCATGATTTATTTGAGCTAAGATACCCTGAAATTGAAAAGCATCTACAAATACTCTGAAATGGTTTGAAAATTGGGCATGGTATCAAATTTCACCCCAGCGTACATTGCTAAAAGTTGAAGGGTTACGAAAAACTGGATGCACTTCGCGTCCAAACTGACACTCTCCTTCGAGTATCAGGTTTTCGGACGAAAACTCGTCTATTACAAAGGATTTCATTTTTGAAACATATTTTAAACTCAGGACTTTTTCTGCATTCAATATGCCCATTCACAAAACATCATCTTTTCAACCCTTTTCTGACTTCATTTGCTATTTTCATGCATTTCATGATTTATTTTGAGCTAAGATGACCCTGAAAATTGAAAAGCACTTCAAATGAACTCGAAATGGTTGAAAATTGGCTAGTATAAAATTTCACCCACCACATGTGTTAAAAAGTTGAGAGGGTTCGAAAACGAGATTGATTCGTGTACAAACTGACAATCTCCTTCGAAGTATCAGGTTTTAGACGAAACTCGTCTATTACAAAGGGATTTTTCATTTTTTTAACATATTTACATCAAGACTTTTTTGCATTCATAGCACCATTCAAAGCACATCATACATTTTTCAACAATTTTCTGACTTCATTTGCTATTTTATGCATTTCCATGATTTATTTGAGCTAAGATACCCTGACTTGACAAAGCACTATCAATACTCTGAAATGGTTGAATTGGCATGGTAATATATTTCACCCACGGCATGTGTAAAAAGTTGAGAGGGTTACGGGAAAAACTGGATGATTCTCGTACAAACTGGACAATCTCCTTCGAAGTATCAGGTTTCGAGCCGAAACTCGTCTATTATATACAAAGGGATTTCATTTTTATAACCTATTTTAACTCAAGACTTTTTCTGCATTCAATCTCACCATTCAAAGCAACACTCACTTTTTCACCCTTTCTGACTTCATTTGTCTATTTTCATGCATTTCATGATTTATTTTTGAGCTAAGAATACCCTAATTGAAAAGCACTGCAAATGAACTCTGAAATGGTTGAAAATTGGCATGGTATCATAATTTCACCCACGTAGCATGTGCTAAAAAGTTGAGAGGGTTCGGGAAAAACCTGGATGCACTTCGTGTACAAACTGGACAATCTCCTTCGAAGTTTCAGGTTTTTCGGACGAAAACTCGTCTATTACAAACGGATTTCATTTTTTTAAATATTTTAACTCAAGAGCTTTTTTCTGCATTCAATTGCACCATTCAAAGCACATCTCACTTTTCAACCCTTTTTCCTGACTCATTTGCTATTTTCATGCATTCATTGATTTATTTTAGCTAAGATGACCCTGAAATTGAAAAGCACTCAAATGAACTCTGAAATGGTTGAAAATTGGCATGTATCAAATTTCACCCAACGCAGCATGTGTTAAAAGTTGAGAGGGTTACCGGAAAAACTGGATTGATTTCGTGTACAAACGGACAATCTCCTTCGAAGTATCAGGCTTTTAGACGAAAGCTCGTCTATTAACAAGGGATTTCATTTTTTTAACACTATTTTAACTCAAACTTTTTTTGCATTCAATATGCACCATCCAAAGCCACATCATCACTTTTCATATTTTTTGACTTCATTTGCTATTTTTCATGCATTTCTATGATTTATTTTGAGCTAAGATGACCCTGAATGGAAAAGCACTCAAATGAACTCTGAATGTTAAAATTGCATGGTATCAAATTTCACCCACGCAGCATGTGTTAAAAAGTTGAGGGTTTCGGGAAAAACTGATGCACTTCGCGTCCAAACTGGACAATCTCCTTCGGAAGTATCGGTTTTCGACGAAACTCGTCTATTACAAAGGATTTCATTTTGAAAACATATTTTAACTCAAGGCTTTTTCTGCATTCAATATGCACCATTCAAAGCACATCATCACTTTTCAACCCTTTTTCTGACTTCATTTGCTATTTTTCATGGCATTTCATGATTTATTTTGAGCTAAGATGACCCTGAAATTGAAAACACTGCAAATGAACTCTGAAATGGTTGAAAATTGGCATGGTATCATAATTTCACCCACGTAAGCATGTGCTAAAAAGTTGAGAGGGTTACGGAAAAACTGGATGCCTTCGTGTACAAATAGCACTCTCCTTCGAAGTATCAGGGTTTCGGACGAAAACTCGTCTATTACAAACGGATTTTTTTTTAACATATTTTAACTCAAGACTTTTTTTTGCATTCAATAGCACCATTCAAGCACATCATCACTTTTCAACCCTTTCTGACTTCATTTGCTATTTTTCATGCATTTCATGATTTATTTTGAGCTAAGATGACCCTGAAATTGAAAAGCACTCAATGAACTCTGAAATGTTGAAAATTGGCATGGTATCAAATTTCACCAACGCAGCATTGTTAAAAAGTTGAGAGGGTTACGGGAAAAAACTGGATTGATTTTGTACAAACTGGACAATCTCCTTCGAAGTATCAGGCTTTAACGACAGTCGTCTATTACAAGGATTTCATTTTTTTAACTATTTTAACTCAAGACTTTTTCTGCATTCAATATGCACCATTCAAGCCATCAACACTTTTCAATATTTTCTGACTTCATTTGCTATTTTTATGCATTTCATGATTTATTTTGAGCTAAGATACCCTGAAATTGAAAGCACTACAAATGAACTCTGAAATGGTTGAAAATTGGCATGGTATCATAATTTCACCCACGTAGCATGTGCTAAAAGTTGAGAGGGTTTGGGAAAAACTGGATGCACTTCGCTGTCACAAACTGGAACAATCTCCTCGAAGTATCAGGGTTCGGACGAAAACTCGTCTATTACAAAGGATTTCATTTTTTAACATATTTTAACTCAGGCTTTTTCTGCATTCAATATGCACCATTCAAAGCACACATCAACTTTTCAACCCTTTTCTGACTTCATTTGCATTTTTCATGCATTTCATGATTTATTTTAGCTAAGATGACCCTGAAATTGAAAAGCACTTCAAATGAACTCTGAAATGGTTGAAAATGGCATGGTATCAAATTTCACCCACGCGCATGTGTTAAAAAGTTGAGAGGTTACGGGAAAAACTGGATGATTTCGTGTACAAACTGGACAATCTCCTTCGAATATCAGCGTTTTAGACGAGCTCGTATTACAAAGGGATTTCATTTTTTTAACATATTTTAACTCAAGACTTTTTTTGCATTCAATATGCACCATTCAACCACATCATCACTTTTCAAACCTTTTCTGACTTCATTTGCTATTTTTTGATGCATTTCATGATTTTTTTTGAGCTAAGATGTACCCTGAAATTGAAAAGCACCAAATGAACTCTGAAATGGTTGAAAATTGGCATGTATCATAATTTCACCCACGTAGCATGTGTAAAAAGTTGAGAGGGTTACGGGAAAAACTGGATGCCTTCGCGTCAAACTGACAATCTCCTTCGAAGTATCAGGTTTCGACGAAACTCGTCTATTACAAAGGATTTCATTTTTGAAACATATTTTAACTCAAGGCTTTTTCTGCATTCAATATGCACCATTCAAGCAACCATCATCACTTTTCAACCCTTCTGACTTCATTTGCTATTTTTCATGCATTTCATATATTTATTTGGAGCTAAGATGACCCTGAAATTGAAAAGCACTGCAAATGACTCTGAAATGGTTGAAAATTGGCATGGTATCATAATTCACCCACGTAGCATGTGCTAAAAATTTGAGAGGGTTACGGGAAAAACTGGATGCACTTCGTGTACAAACTGACAATCTCCTTCGAAGTATCAGGGTTTCGGACGAAAACTCGTCTATTCAAACGGATTTCATTTTAAAACATATTTTAACTCAAGCTTTTTTTGCATTCAATATGCACCATTCAAAGCAACATCATCACTTTTCAACCTTTTCTGACTTCATTTGCTATTTTTCATGCATTTCATGATTTATTTTGAGCTAAGATGACCCTGAAATTGAAAGCACTCAAATGAACTCTGAAATGTTGAAAATTGGCATGGTATCATAATTTCACCCACGTAGATGTGCTAAAAAGTTGAGAGGGTTACGGAAAACTGGATGCATTCGTGTACAAAGGACAATCTCCTTCGATATCAGGGTTTTCGACGAAAACTCGTCTATTCAAAGGATTTCATTTTTTTAACATATTTTAACTCAAGAACTTTTTTTGCATTCAATATGCACCATTCAAAGCACATCATCAACTTTTCAACCCTTTTCTTGACTTCATTTGCTATTTTCATGCATTTCATGATTTATTTTGAGCTAAGATGACCCTGAAATTGAAACCTTCAAATGAACTCTGAAATGTTGAAAATTGGCATTTATCAAAATTTCACCCACGCGCATGTGTTAAAAGTTGAGAGGGTTACGGGAAAAACTGGATGGATTCGTGTACAAACTGGACAATCTCCTTCGAAGTATCAGGTTTTAGACGAAACTCGCTATTACAAAGGGATTTCTTTTTTTTTTACATATTTAACTCAAGACTTTTTCTGCATTCAATTGCACCATTCAAGCACATCAATCACTTTTCAATTTTCTGACTTCATTTGCTATTTTTATGCATTTCATGATTTATTTGAGCTAAGATGACCCTGAAATTGAAAAGCACTCAAATGAACTCTGAAATGGTTGAAAATTGGCATGTATCAATTTCACCCAGAGCATTGTGTAAAAAAGTTGAGAGGGTTACGGGAAAAACTGGATGATTCGGTACAAATGGACAATCTCCTTCGAAGTATCAGGTTTTCGGACGAAACTCGTCTATTACAAAGGGATTTCATTTTGAAAACATATTTTAACTCAAGCTTTTTCTGCATTCAATATGCACCATTCAAAGCAACATCATCACTTTTCAACCCTTTTCTGACTTCATTTGCTATTTTTCATGCATTTCATGATTTATTTTGAGCTAAGATGACCCTGAAATTGAAAAGCACTCAAATGAACTCTGAAATGGTTGAAAATTGGCATGGTATCATAATTTCACCCACGACTTTGCTAAAAATTGAGGGGTTACGGAAAAACTGATGCGTCGTGTACAAACTGGACACATCTCCTTCGAAGTATCAGGGTTTCGGACGAAAACTCGTCTATTACAAGGATTTCATTTTTTAAACTATTTTAACTCAAGGCTTTTTCTGCATTCAATATGCCCATTCAAACAACCTCATCACTTTTCAACCCTTTTCTGACTTCATTTGCTATTTTTCATGCATTTCATGATTTATTTTGAGCTAAGAATACCCTGAAATTGAAAAGCACTCAAATGAACCTGAAAGGTTGAAAATTGGCATGGTATCAAAATTTCACCCAGTCAGCATGTGTAAAAAGTTGAGAGGGTTACGGAAAAACTGGATGAATTTCGTGTACAAACTGGACAATCTCCTTCGAAGTATCAGGTTTTTGACGAAACTCGTCTATACAAAGGGATTTCATTTTTTTAACAATTTTTTAACTCAAGACTTTTTTGCATCAATATGCACCATTCAAAGCCACATCATCTTTTCAATTTTTCTGACTTCATTTGCTATTTTTCATGCATTTCATGATTTTTTTGAGCTAAATACCCTGAAATTGAAAGCACTCAAATGAACTCTGAAATGGTTGAAAATTGGCATGGTATCAAAATTTCACCCACGCAGCAGTGTTAAAAGTTGAGGGTGTGCGGAAAAACTGGATGATTTCGGTCACAAACTGGACACTCTCCTTCGAAGTTCGGGTTTGGACGAAACTCGTCTATTACAAAGGGATTTCATTTTTTAAACATATTTTACCTCAAGCTTTTTCTGCATTCATATGCACCATTCAAAGCAACATCATCACTTTTCAACCTTTCTGACTTCATTTGCTATTTTTCATGCATTTCTGATTTATTTGGAGCTAAGATACCCTGAAATTGAAAAGCACTCAAATGACTCTGAAATGGTTGAAAATTGGCATGGTATCATAATTTTCACCCACGTAATGTGCTAAAAGTTGAGAGGGTTACGAGAAAACTGGATGCACTTCGTCGACAAACTGACAATCTCCTTCGAAGTATCAGGGTTTCGGACGAAAACTCGTCTATTACAAAGGGATTTCTTTTTTTAACATATTTTAACTCAAGACTTTTTTTGCATTCAATATGCACCATTCAAAGCACATCATCACTTTTCAACCCTTTTCTTCTGACTTCATTTGCTATTTTTCATCATTTCATGATTTATTTTGAGCTAAGATGACCCTGAAATTGAAAAGCACTTCAAATGAACTCTGAAATGTTGAAAATTGGCATGGTATCAAAATTTCACCACGCAGCATGTTTAAAAGTTGAGAGTGTTACGGAAAAACTGGATGATTTCGTGTACAAACGGACAATCTCCTTCGAAGTATCAGGTTTTCGACGAAAGCTCGTCTATTACAAAGGGATTTCATTTTTTTTGAACTATTTTAAACTCAAGACTTTTTTTGCATTCAATATGCACCATTCAAAGCCATCACACTTTTCAATAATTTTTCTGACTTCATTGCTATTTTTCATGCATTTCATGATTTATTTTGAGCTAAGATACCCTGAATTGAAAAGCACTTCAATGAACTCTGAATGGTTGAAAATTGGCATGGTATCAAATTTCACCCACGTAAGCATGTGCTAAAAAGTTGAGAGGGTTGGGAAAAACTGGATGCACTTCGGTCCAAACGGACCAATCTCCTTCGAAGTATCAGGGTTTCGACGAAAACTCGTCTATTACAAGGGATTTCATTTTTGAAACATATTTTAACTCAAGCCTTTTTCTGCATTCAATGGCCCATTCAAAGCAACATCATCACTTTTCAACCCTTTTTCTGACTTCATTTGCTATTTTTCATGCATTTCATGATTTTTTTACTAAGATGACCCTGAAATTGAAAAGCACTTCAAATGAACTCTGAAATGGTTGAAATTGGCATGGTATCAAATTTCACCCACGAGATGTGCTAAAAGTTGAGAGGGTTACGGGAAAAACTGATGATTTCCGTGTACAACGGACAATCTCCTTCGAAGTATCAGGTTTTAGACGAATCGTCGATTAAAAGGATTTATTTTTTTTAACATATTTTAACTCAGACTTTTTTGCATTCAATATGCACCATTCAAAGCCACATCATCACTTTTCAATATTTTCTGACTTCATTTGCTATTTTTATGCATTTCATATTTATTTTGAGCTAAGATGACCCTGAAATTGAAAAGCACGACAAATGAACTCGGAAATGTTAAAATTGGCATGGTATCATAATTTCACCACGCAGCATGTGTAAAAAGTTGAGAGGGTTACGGAAAAACTGGATGCACTTCGTGTACCAAACTGGACATCTCCTTCGAATTCAGGTTTCGGACGAAACTCGTCTATTACAAAGGGATTTCATTTTTAAACATATTTTACTCAAGCTTTTCTGCATTCAATATGCACCATTCAAAGCACATCACACTTTTTCAACCCTTTCTGACTTCATTTGCTATTTTTCATGCATTTCATAATTTATTTTGAGCTAAGATGACCCTGAAATTGAAAAGCACTCAAATAACTCTGAATGGTTGAAAATTGGCATGGTATCATAATTTCACACCCATAGCATGTGCTAAAAAGTTGAGAGGGTTACGGGAAAAACTGGATGACTTCGTGTCACAACTGGACAATCTCCTTCGAAGTATCAGGGTTTCGGACGAAAACTCGTCATTACAAAGGATTTCATTTTTAAACTATTTTAACTCAAGGCTTTTTTCTGCATTCAATATGCCCCATTCAAAGCAACATCACACTTTTTCACCCTTTTCTGACTTCATTTGCTATTTTTCATGCATTTCATGATTTATTGAGCTAAGATGACCCTGAAATTGAAAAGCACTCAAATGAACTTAAATGGTTGAAAATTGGCATGGTATCAAAATTTCACACCCACGCAGCATGTGTTAAAAAGTTTGAGAGGGTTCGGGAAAAAATGGATGATTTCGTGTACAAATGGACAATCTCCTTCGAAGTATCAGTTTTCAGACAAAGCTCGTCTATTACAAAGGGATTTCATTTTTTAAACATATTTTAACTCCAGACTTTTTTGCATTCAATATGCACATTCAAGCCAATCATCACTTTTCAATAATTTTCCTGACTTCATTTGCTATTTTCATGCATTTCATGATTTATTTTGAGCTAAGATTACCCTAAATTGAAAAGCACTACAAATGAACTCGAAATGGTTGAAAATTGGCATGGTATCATAATTTCACCCACGTAGCATGTGCTAAAAAGTTGAGAGGGTTACGAAAAAACTGGATGCACTTCGCGTCCAAACTGGACAATCTCCTTCGAAGTATCAGGGTTTCGGACGAAAACTCGTCTATTACAAAGGGATTTACATTTTGAAACAATATTTTAACTCAAGTCTTTTTCTCATTCAATATGCACCATTCAAAGCAACATCATCATTTTCAACCTTTTCTGACTTCATTTGCTATTTTTCCATGCATTTCATGATTTTTTGAGCTAAGATGAACCTGAAATTGAAAGCACTGCAAATGAACTCTGAAATGGTGAAAATTGGCATGGTATCATAATTTCACCCCACGTAGCATGTGCTAAAAAGTTTGAGAGGGTTACGGGAAAAACTGGATGACTTCGTGTACAAACTGGACAATCTCCTTCGAATATCAGGGTTTCGGACAAAACTGTCTATTACAAACGGATTTCATTTTTATAACTATTTTAACTCAAGACTTTTTTTTGCATTCAATATGCACCATTCAAAGCCACATCATCACTTTTCAACCCTTTCCTGACTTCATTTGCTATTTTTCATGCATTTCATGATTTATTTGAGCTAAGATGACCGGAAATTGAAAGCACTTCAAATGAACTCTGAATGGTTGAAAATTGGCATGGTATCAAAATTTCACCACGCAGCATGTGTTAAAAAGTTGAGAGGGTTACGGGAAAAACTGGATGGATTTCGTGTACAAACTGACAATCTCCTTCGAAGTATCAGGTTTTAGACGAAAGCTCCTATATTACAAAGGATTTCATTTTTTTTAACATATTTTAACTCAAGACTTTTTTGCATTCATTATGCACCATTCAAAGCCACATCATCACTTTTCAATAATTTTTCTGACTTCATTTGCTATTTTCATGCATTTCTGATTTATTTTGAGCTAAGATTACCCTGAAATTGAAAAGCCACAAATGAACTCTGAATGGTTGAAAATTGGCATGGTATCAAAATTTCACCCACGTAGCATGTGTAAAAAGTTGAGAGGGTTGCGGGAAAAACTGGATGCACTTCGCGTCCAACTGGACAATCTCCTTCGAAGTATTCAGGGTTTCGACGAAAACTCGTCTATTACAAAGGGATTTAATTTTTTGAAACATATTTAACTCAAGGCTTTTTCTTTGCATTCAATATGCACCATTCAAGCACATCATCACTTTTCAACCCTTTTCTGACTTCATTTGCTATTTTCTTGCAGTTCATGATTTATTTTAGCTAAGATGACCCTGAAATTGAAAAGCATCTCAAATGAACTCTGAAATGGTTGAAAATTGGCATGGTATCATAATTCCCCAACGGCATGTTAAAAAGTGAGAGGGTTACGGGAAAAACTGGATGCATTTCGTGTACAACTGGACTCTCCTTCGAAGTATCAGGTTTACGGACAACTCGTCTATACAAACGGATTTTCTTTTTTTAACATATTTAACTAAGACTTTTTTTGCATTCAATAGCACCATTCAAGCCACATCATCACTTTCAATATTTTTTGACTTCATTTGCTATTTTTCATGCATTTCATGATTTATTTTGAGCTAAGATGACCCTGAAATTGAAAAGCACTTCAAATGAACTCTGAAATAGTTGAAAATTGGCATGGATCAAAATTTCCCCAACGCAGCATGTGTTAAAAAGTTGAGGGGTTCGGAAAACTGATGATTCGTCGTGCCAACTGGACAATCTCCTTCGAAGTATCAGGCTTTGGACGAAAGCTCGTCTATTACAAGGGATTTCATTTTTAAAACATATTTAACTCAGAGCTTTTTCCTGCATTCAATATGCACCATTCAAAGCAACATCACACTTTTCAATATTTCTGACTTCATTTGCTATTTTTCATGCATTTCATGATTTATTTTGACTAAGATACCCTGAAATTGAAAAGCACTCAAATGAACTCTGAAATGGTTGAAAATGTCATGGTATCATAATTCACCCACGTAGATGTGCTAAAAGTTGAGAGGGTTACGGGAAAACTGGATGCACTTCGCTTACAAACTGGACAATCTCCTTCGAAGTATCAGGGTTTCGCCGAAAACTCGTCTATTCAAAGATTTCTTTTTTGAAACATATTTTAACTCAGCTTTTTTTGCATTCAATATGCCACCATTCAAAGCACATCACACTTTTCAACCCTTTTCTGACTTCATTTGCTATTTTTCATGCTTTCATGATTTATTTTGAGCTAAGATGACCCTGAAATTGAAAGCACTTCAAATGAACTCTGAATGTGTTGAAATTGGCATGGTACCAAAATTTCACCAACGCAGCATGTGTTAAAAAGTTGAGAGGGTTACGGGAAAAACTGGATTGATTTCGGTACAAACTACAATCTCCTTCGAATATCAGGCTTTTAGACGAAAGCTCGTCTATAACAAAGGGATTTCATTTTTTTAACAATTTTTTAACTCAAGACTTTTGGCATTCAATATGCACCATTCAAAGCACATCATCACTTTTCAATATTTTGACTTCATTTGCTATTTTTGTATGCATTTCATGATTTATTTTGAGCTAAGATTACCCTGAAATTGAAAAGCACTACAAGAACTCTGAAATGGTTGAAATTGGCATGGTATCATAATTTCACCCACGTAGCATGTGCTAAAAAGTTGAGAGGGTTACGGGAAAAACTGGATTCACTTCGCGTCCAAACTGGACAATCTCCTTCGAAGTTATCAGGGTTTCGAACGAAAACTCGTCTATTACAAAGGGATTTCATTTTTGAAAACTATTTTAACTCAGGACTTTTTCTGCATTCATATGCACCATTCAAAGCAACATCATCACTTTTCAACCCTTTTCACTTCATTTGCTATTTTTTCATGCATTTCATGTTTATTTTGAGCTAAGATGACCCTGAAATTGAAAAGCACTTCAATGAACTCTGAAATGGTTGAAAATTGGCATGGTAATCAAAATTTCACCAACGCGCATGTGTTAAAAGTTGAGAGGGTTACGGGAAAAACTGGATGATTTCGTGTACAAACTGGACAATCTCCTTCAAGTATCAGGCTTTTAGACAAAAGCTCGTCTATTACAAAGGGATTTCATTTTTTTAACATATTTTAACTCAAACTTTTTTTGCATTCAATATGCACCATTCAAAGCCACATCATCACTTTTCAATATTTTGACTTCATTTGCTATTTTTATGCATTTCATGATTTATTTTGAGCTAAGATACCCTGAATTGAAGCACGACAAATGAACTCTGAAATGGTTGAAAATTGGCATGGTATCATAATTTCACCCACGTAGCATGTGTAAAAAGTTGAGAGGGTTACGGAAAAACTGGATGCACTTCGGTCCAAACTGGCAATCTCCTTCGAAGTATCAGTTTTCGGACGAAAAGCTCGTCTATTCACAAGGGATTTCATTTTTGAAAACATATTTTAACTCAAGGCTTTTTCTCATTCAATATGCACCATTCAAAGCAACATCATCACTTTTCAACCCTTTCTGACTTCATTTGCTATTTTTCATGCATTCATATTTATTTTGAGCTAAGATGACCCTGAAATTGAAAAGACACTGCAATGAACTCTGAAATGGTTGAAAATTGGCATGGTATCATAATTTCACCCACGTAGCATGTGCTAAAAGTTGAGAGGGTTACGGGAAAAACTGGATGAACTTCTGTACAAACTGGACAATTCTCCTTCGAAGTATCAGGGTTTCGGACGAAAACTCGTCTATACAAACGATTTCATTTTTGAAAACTTATTTTACCTCAAGGCTTTTTCTGCATTCATATCACCATTCAAAGCAACATCATCATTTTCAACCCTTTTCTGACTTCATTTGCTATTTTTCGCATTTCATGATTTATTTTGAGCTAAGATGACCTTAAATTGAAAAGCACTGCAAATGAACTCTAAATGGTTGAAAATTGGCTGGTATCAAAATTTCACCCACGCAGCATGTGTTAAAAGTTGAGAGGGTTACGGGAAAAACTGGATGGATTTCGTGTACAAATGGACAATCTCCTTCGAAGTATCAGGTTTTAGACGAAAGCTCGTCTATTACAAAGGATTTCATTTTTTTAACATATTTTAACTCAAGACTTTTTTGCATTCAATATGCACCATTCAAGCCACATCATCACTTTTCAATACTTTTCTGACTTCATTTGCTATTTTTCATGCATTTCATGATTTATTTTGAGCTAAGATGACCCTGAATTGAAAAGCACTTCAAATGAACTCGTGAAATGGTTGAAAATTGGCATGGTATCAATATTTCACCCACGAGCATGTGTTAAAAAGTTGAGAGGGTTGCGGGAAAACTGGATGCACTTCGCGCCAAACTGGACAATCTCTTCGAAGTATCAGGGTTTCGGACGAAAACTCGTCTATTACAAAGGGATTTTATTTTTGAAACATATTTTAACTCAAGGCTTTTTCGCATTCAATTGCACCATTCAAAGCACATCATCATTTTCAACCCTTTTCCTGACTTCATTTGCTATTTTTCATGCATTTCATGATTTATTTTGAGCTAAGATGACCCTGAAATTGAAAGCACTGCAAATGAACTCTGAAATGGTTGAAATTGGCATGGTATCATATTTCACCCACGTAGATGTGCTAAAAAGTTGAGAGGGTTACGGAAAAACTGGATGCACTTCGTGTACAAACTGGACAATCCCTTCGAAGTTAGGGTTTCGGACGAAAACTCGTCTATTGCAACGGATTTTTTTTTTTAAACATATTTTAACTCAAGACTTTTTTTGCATTCAATATGCACCATTCAAAGCACATCATCACTTTTCAACCCTTTCCTGACTTCATTTGCTATTTTTCATGCATTTCATGATTTATTTTTTGAGCTAAGATGACCCTGAAATTGAAAGCACTTAAATGAACTCTGAAATGTTGAAAATTGGCATGGTATCAAAATTTCACCCCGCAGCATGTGTTAAAAGTGTGAGAGGGTTACGGGAAAAACTGGATGTATTCGTGTACAAACTGGACAATCTCCTTCGAGTATCAGGTTTTAGAACGAAAGCTCGTCTATATTACAAAGGGATTTCATTTTTTTAACATATTTTTAACTCAAGACTTTTTCGCATTCATATGCACCATTCAAAGCACATCATCACTTTTCAATAATTTTCTGACTTCATTTGCTATTTTTATGCATTTCATGATTTATTTTGAGCTGAGATTACCCTGAAATTGAAAAAGCACTACAATGAACTCTGAAATGGTTGAAAATTGGCATGGTATCAATTTCACCCACGTAGCATGTGCTAAAAAGTTGAGAGGGTGCGGGAAAACTGGATGCACTTCGCGTCCAAACTGGACAATCTCCTTCGAAGTATCAGGGTTTCGGACGAAAACTCGTCTATTACAAAGGGATTTATTTTTGAAAACATATTTTAACTCAAGGCTTTTTCTGCATTCAATATGCCACCATTCAAAGCAACATCATCACTTTTCAACCCTTTCTGACTTCATTGCTATTTTTCATGCTTTCATGATTTATTTTCAGCTAAGATGACCCTGAAATTGAAAAGCACTTCAAATGAACTCTGAAATGGTTGAAAATGGCATGGTATCAAATTTCACCCAACGCACTGTGTGTAAAAGTTGAGAGGGTTTCGGGAAAAACTGATTGATTTCGTGTACAACTGGACAATCTCCTTCGAATTATCAGGCTTTTGAGACGAAAGCTCGTCTATTACAAAGGGTTTCATTTTTTTTAACATATTTTAACTCAAGACTTTTTTTGCATTCAATATGCACCATTCAAAGCCACATCATCACTTTTCAATAATTTTTTGACTTCATTTGCTATTTTTATGCATTTCATGATTTATTTTGAGCTAAGATACCCTGAAATTGAAAAGCACTCAATGAACTCTGAAATAGGTTGAAATTTGGCATGGTATCTAATTTCACCAACGCAGCATGTGCTAAAAAGTTGAGGGTTTACGGGAAAAACTGGATGCACTTCGCGTCAAACTGAGACAATCTCCTTCGAAGTATCAGGGTTTCGGACGAAAACTCTTCTATTACAAAGGGATTTCATTTTTGAAAACATATTTTAACTCAAGGCTTTTTCTGCATTCAATATGCACCATTCAAGCAACATCATCACTTTTCAACCCTTTTCTGACTTCATTTGCTATTTTTCATGCATTTCATGATTTATTTTGACTAAGATGGACCCTGAAATTGAAAAGCAACTGCAAATGAACTCTGAAAGGTGGAAAATTGGCATGGTATCATAATTTCACCCACTAGCAATGTGCTAAAAAGTTGAGAGGGTTACGGGAAAAACTGGATTGATTCGGTGTACAAACTGGACATCTCCTCTCAGTATCAGGGTTTCGGACGAAAACTCGTCATTCAAAGGATTTCTTTTTTTAACATATTTTAACTCAGACTTTTTTGCATTCAATATGCACCATTCAAAGCACATCATCACTTTTCAACCTTTTCTGACTTCATTTGCTATTTTTCATGCATTTCATGATTATTTTGACTAAGATGACCCTGAAATTGAAAAGCACTCAAATGACTCTGAAATGTTGAAAATGGCTGGTATCAAAATTTCACCACGCGCATGTGCTAAAAAAGTAGAGGGTTACGGGAAAACTGGATGCATTTCGTGTCAAAGGTACAATCTCCTTCGAAGTATCAGGCTTTTAGACGAAGCTCTGTCTATACAAAGGGATTTCATTTTTGAACATATTTTAACTCAAGATTTTCTGCATTCAATATGCACTTTCAAAGCAACATCAACACTTTTCAACCTTTTTGACTTCATTTGCTATTTTTATGCATTTCATGATTTATTTTGAGCTAAGATGACCCTGAAATTGAAAAGCACCACAAATGAACTCTGAAATGGTTGAAAATTGGCATGGTATCATAATTTCACCCACGTAGCATTGCTAAAAAGTTGAGAGGGGTTAGGGAAAAACTGGATGCACTTGCGTCCAAACTGGACAATCTCCTCGAATTCAGGGTTTCGACGAAAACTCGTCTATTACAAAGGGATTCATTTTTTGAAAACATATTTTAACTCAGGCTTTTTCTGCATTCATATGCACCCATTCAAAGCAACTCATCACTTTTCAACCTTTTCTGACTTCATTTGCTATTTTCATGCATTTCATGATTTATTTTGAGCTAAGATGACCCTGAAATTGAAAAGCACTCAAATGAACTCTGAAATGGTTGAAAATTGGCATGGTATCAAAATTTCACCCAACGGCAGCATGTGTTAAAAAGTTGAGAGAGGTTACGGGAAAACTGGATGATTCGTGTACAAACTGGGACAATCTCCTCGAAGTATCAGGTTTAGACGAAAGCTCGTCTATTACAAAGGGATTTCATTTTTTTAAATATTTTAACTCAAGACTTTTTTGCATTCAATATGCACCATTCAAAGCCACATCATCACTTTTCAATAATTTTCGTGACTTCATTTGCTATTTTTATGCATTTCATGATTTATTTTGAGCTAAGATTACCCTGAAATTGAAAGCACACAATGAACTCTGAAATGGTTGAAAATTGGCATGGTATCAAATTTCACCCACGAAGCATGTGTAAAAGTTGGAGGGTTACGGGAAAACTGGATGCACTTCGCTGCCCAAACTGGACAATCTCCTTCGAAGTATCAAGGGTTTCGGACGAAACTCTTCTATTACAAAGGGATTTCATTTTTAAACATATTTTAACTCAAGGCTTTTTCGCATTCAATATGCACCATTCAAAGCCACATCATCACTTTTCAACTTTCTGACTTCATTTCTATTTTTCATGCATTTCATTTTTTTTGAGCTAAGATGACCCTGAAATTGAAAGCACTGCAATGAACTCTGAAATGGTTGAAAATTGGCATGGTATCATATTTCACCCACGTAGCATGTGCTAAAAAGTGAGAGGTTACGGGAAAACTGGAACTTCGTGTACAAACTGGACAATCTCCTTCGAAGTATAGGGTTCGACGAAAACTCTATTCTATACAAACGGATTTCATTTTTTGAAACTTATTTTAACTCAAGGCTTTTCTGCATTCAATATGCACCATTCAAAGCAACATCATCACTTTTCAACCCTTTTCTGACTTCATTGCTATTTTTTTCATGCATTTCATGATTTATTTGAGCTAAGATGACCTTGAAATGAAAGCACCAAATGAACTCTGTGAAATGTTTGAAAATTGGCATGGTTTCAAAATTTCACCCCGCAGCATTTTTAAAAAGTTGAGAGGGTTACGGGAAACACTGGTGAATTTCGTGTACAAACTGGACAATCTCTTCGAAGTATCAGGTGTTTAGACGAAAGCTCGTCTATTACAAAGGGATTTCATTTTAAACATATTTTAACTCAAGACTTTTTCTGCATTCATATGCACCATTCAAGCCATATCATCACTTTTCAATAATTTTTCTGACTTCATTTGCTTTTTCATGCATTTCATAGATTTAATGTTGAGCTAAGATTACCCTGAAATTGAAAAGCACTACAAATGAACTCTGAAATGGTTGAAAATTGGCATGGTATCAATAATTTCACCCACGTAGCATGTGCTAAAAAGTTGAGAGTTTACGGAGAAAACTGGATGCACTTCGCGCCAAACTGGACATCTCCTTCGAAGTATCAGGGTTTCGGACGAAAACTCGTCTATTACACGGATTTTAATTTTTAACATTTTTACTCAAGGCTTTTCTGCATTCATATGCACCATTCAAAGCAACATCATCATTTTCACCCTTTCTGACTTCATTTCTATTTTTCATGCATTTCATGATTTATTTTGAGCTAAGATGACCCTGAAATTGAAAGCCACTCAAATGACTCTGAAATGGTTGAAAATTGGCATGGTATCAAATTTCACCCAGAGCATGTGTAAAAATTTTGAGAGGGTTACGGGAAAAACTGGATGATTCGTGTACAAACTGGACAATCTCCTTCGATATCAGGTTTTCGACGAAAAGCTCTGTCATTACAAAGATTTCATTTTTTAAACATTTTAACTCAAGACTTTTTTTTCATTCAATGCACCATTCAAGCCACATCATCACTTTCAACTTTCTGACTTCATTTTGCTATTTTTATGCATTCATGATTATTTTGAGCTAAATGACCCTGAAATTGAAAGCACTTCAAATGAACTCTGAAATGGTTGAAATGGCATGGTATCAAAATTTCACCCACGAGCAGTGTGAAAAAGTTGAGAGGGTTACGAAAAACTGGATGATTCGGTCAAACTGACAATCTCCTTCGACGTATCAGGGTTTTGACGAAAGCCCTATATTACAAAGGGATTTCATTTTTTAACATATTTTAACTCAAGCTTTTTCTGCATTCATATTGCACCATTCAAAGCCACATCATCACTTTCATAATTTTCTGACTTCATTTGCTATTTTCATGCATTTCATGATTTATTTTGAGTAAGATACCCTGAAATTGAAAGCACCACAAATGAACTCTGAAATGGTGAAAATTGCATGGTATCATAATTTCACCCACGTAGCATGTGCTAAAAAAGTTGAGGGGTTCGGGAAAACTGATGCACTCGGTCACAAACTGGACAATCTCCTTCGAAGTTCAGGGTGAGGTTCGACGAAAACTCGTCTATTACAAAGGGGATTTATTTTTTAAAACTATTTTAACTCAAGGCTTTTCTGCATTCAATATGCACCATTCAAAGCAACATCATCACTTTTCAACCCTTTTCTGACTTCATTTGCTATTTTTCTGCTTTCATGATTTATTTAAGCTAAGATGACCCGAAATTGAAAAGCACTTGCAAATGAACTCTGAAATGGTTGAAAATTGGCATGGTATCAAAATTTCACCCAACGCGCATGTGTTAAAAAGTTGAGAGGGTTACGGGAAAAACTGGATTGATTTCGTGACAAACTGGCCAATCTCCTTCGAGTATCAGGCTTTAGACGAAAGCTCGTACTATTACAAAGGGATTTCATTTTTTAACATATTTTAACTCAAGACTTTTTTTGCATTCATATGCACCATTCAAGCCACAATCATCACTTTTCAATAATTTTTTGACTTCATTTGCTATTTTTCATGCATTTCATGATTTTTTTGAGCTAAGATGACCCTGAATTGAAAAGCACTTCAAATGAACTCTGAAAGTTGAAAATTGGCATGGTATCATAATTTCACCCACGTCAGCAGTGTGTTAAAAAGTTGAGTGGGTTGCGGGAAAAACTGGATGCACTTCGCGTCAAACTGGACAATCTCCTTCGAAGTATCAGGGTTTCGGACGAAAACTCGTCTATTACAAGGGATTCATTTTTGAAAACATATTTAACTCAAGTTTTTTCGCATTCAATAGCGACCATTCAAGCAACATCATCACTTTCAACCTTTCTGACTTCTTGCTATTTTTCATGCATTTCATGATTTTATTTGAGCTAAGATGACCCTGAAATTGAAAAGCACTGCAAATGAACTCTGAATGGTTGAAAATTGGCATGGTATCAATAATTTCCACCCACGTAGTATGTGCTAAAGTTGAAGGGTTACGGGAAAAACTGGATCACTTCGTGTACAAACTGGAACAATCTCCTTCGAAGTATCAGGGTTCGGACGAAACCGTCTATGCAACGGATTTTCTTTTTTTAACTATTTTAACTCAAGACTTTTTTGCATTCAATATGCACCATTCAAAGCGACATCATCACTTTTCAACCCTTTTTCTGACTTCATTTGCTATTTTTCATTCATTTCATGATTTATTTTGAGCTAAGATGACCCTGAAATTGAAAAGCACTTCAAATGAACTCTAATAGTTGAAAATTGGCATGGTATCAAAAATTTCACCAACGCAGCATGGTTTAAAAGTTGAGAGGGTTACGGGAAAAACTGGATTGATTCGTGTAACAACCTGGACAATCTCCTTCGAGTATCGGCTTTTAGCGAAAGCTGTCTTAACAAGGGATTCATTATTTTTTAACATATTTTAACTCAAGACTTTTTCTGCATTCAATATGCACATTCAAAGCTACATCACACTTTTCAATAATTTTTGACTCATTTGCTATTTTTGATGCATTTCATGATTTATTTGGAGCTAAGATTACCCTGAAATTGAAAAGCACTACAAAACTCGTGGGGGGGGGGGTGGGGGGAAGGCAAGGCAAAGGGGGGGAAAATGGGGATGGGAAAACCAAGGGTGGCAGCCAAAGGGGAATAATCAACGGTGGTTCAGAAGATCGGGCGTAAAAGTGAAAAGATGAGGTTGAAAATTGCATTGTATCATAATTCACCCAGTAGCATGGCTAAAAGTTGAGAGGGTACGGAACAATGGATGCACTTGCGGTCCAAACTGGACAATCTCCTTCGAGTTTATTGGTGTCGATACGAAACTCGTCTATTACAAGGGATTTCATGTTTTTTGAAAACATATTTTAACTCATGGCTTTTTCTGCATTCAATATGCACCATCAAATCACATCATCACTTTCAACCCTTTTCTGACTCATTTTGTATTTTTCATATTCATGATTTAATTTTGAGCTAAGATGACCCTGAATTGAAAATCCTTCAAATGAACTCTGAAATGGTTGAAAATGCAGGTCATCAAAATTTCACCAACGCGCATGTGTAAAAGTGAGGGGTACGGAAAACTGATTGTTTCGTGTACAAACTTGACAATCTCCTTCGAAGTATCAGGCTTTTAGACGAAAGCTCGTCTATTACAAAGGGATTTCATTTTTTTAACTATTTTTTAACTCAAGACTTTTTTTGCATTCAATTGCACCATTCCAAAGCCACATCATCACTTTTCAATATTTTCTGACCTTCATTTGCTATTTTTGATGCATTTTCATGATTTTTTTGAGCTAAGATTACCCTGACAATTGAAAGCCACGAAAATGAACTCTGAATGGTTTGAAATTGGCATGGTATCATAATTTCATCCCACTAGCATGTGCTAAAAAGTTGAGAGGGTACGAAAAACTGGATGCACTCGCGTCCAACTGACCATCTCCTTCAAGTATCAAGGTTTCGGACGAAACTCGTCTATTACAAAGGGATTTCATTTTTGAAAACATATTTTAACTCAAGCTTTTGCATTCATATGCACCATTCAAAGCCAACACATCACTTTTCAATTTTTCTGACTTCATTGCTATTTTTCATGCATTTCTGATTTATTTTGACTAAGTGACCTGAAATTGAAAAGCCTTCAAATGAACTCTGAATGGTTTTTGAAAATTGGCATGGTATCAAAATTCACCCACGCAGCATGTGTAAAAAGTTGAGGAGGTTGACGGGAAAACTGGATGACTTCGTGTCACAAACTGGACATCTCCTTCGAAGTATCAGGGTTTGGACGAAACTCGTCTATTACAAAGGGATTTCATTTTTGAAACCTTTTTTAACTCAAGACTTTTTCTGCATTCATATGCACCATCAAAGCACATCATCACTTTTCAACCCTTTTCTGACTTCATTTGCTATTTTTTTCATGCATTTCATGAGTTATTTTTTAGCTAAGATGACCCTGAATTGAAAACGACACTGCAAATGAACTCTGAAATGGTTTGAAAATTGGCATGGTATCATATTCTCACCCCTGTAGCATGTTCTAAAAAGTTGAGAGGGTTACGGAAAAACTGGATGCACTTCGTGTCAACTGGACATCTCCTTCGAAGTACAGGTTTCGGACGAAAACTCGTCTATTCAAAGGAATTTCGTTTTTTGAACATATTTTTGGTGCATATTGAATGCAAAAAAAAGTCTTGAGTTAAAATATGTTAAAAAAATGAAATCCGTTTGTAATAGACGAGTTTTCATCCGAAAACCTGATAGTTCGAAGGAGATTGTCCAGTTTGTACACGAAGTGCATCCAGTTTTTCCCGTAACCCTCTCAACTTTTTAGCACATGCTACGTGGGTGAAATTATGATACCATGCCAATTTTCTACCATTTCAGAGTTCATTTGCAGTGCTTTTCAATTTCAGGGTCATCTTAGCTCAAAATAAATCATGAAATGCATGAAAAATTGCAAATGAAGTCAGAAAAGGGTTGAAAATTGATGTTGTTGCTTTGAATGGTGCATATTGAATGCAGAAAAAGCCTTGAGTTTAAATATGTTTGCAAAAATGAAATCCCTTTGTAATACACGAGTTTTCGTCCGAAACCCTGATACTTCGAAAGAAATTGTCCAGTTTGGCCGCGAAGTGCATCCAGTTTTTCCAGTAACCCTCTCAACTTTTTAGCACATGCTACGTGGGTGAAATT
>JAAAXO010000286.1:88329-98570 GCA_011799875.1 Thinopyrum elongatum | reverse complement strand
CAAATGAAGTCAGAAAAGGGTTGAAAATTGATGATGTGGCTTTGAATGGTGCATATTGAATGTAGAAAAAGCCTTGAGTTAAAATAAGTTTAAAAAAATGAAATCCCTTTGTAATAGACGAGCTTTCGTCAGAAACCCTAATACTTCGAACGAGATTGTCCAGTTTGTACACGAAGTGCATCCAGTTTTTCTCGTAACCCTCTCAACTTTTTAGCACATGCTACCTGGGTGAAATTATGATTCCATGCCAATTTGCAACCATTTCAGAGTTCATTTGCATTGCTTTTCAATTTCAGGGTCATCTTAGCTCAAAATAAATCATGAAATGCAAGTGTTATTGAAGCAGAAACACCTTGAAGTTAAAATATGTTCAAAAAAATGAAATACATCGTAATAGACGAGTTTCGTCCGAAACCCTGATACTTCGAAACGATCTGTCCAGTTTGTACATGTAGTGAATCAGTTTTTCACGTAACACCCCCTCAACTTTTTAGCACATGCTACGTGGGTGAAATTATGATAACATGCCAATTTCAACCATTTCAGAGTTCATTGCAGGCTTTCCATTTCTGGGTCAATCTAGCTCACCAATAATCAGGCAATGACATGAAAATAGCAAATGAAGTCAGAAAAGGGTTGAAAAGTGATGATGGCTTGAATGGTGCATATTGAATGCAGAAAAAGTCTTGAGTTAAATATATTAACTTAAAAAATGAAATCCATTTGGTAATAGGAAGAGTTTCGTCCGAAAACAATGATACTTCGAAGAGATTGTCAGTTTGTTACACGAAGAGATCCGTTTTTTTTCCCGTAACCCTCTCAATTTTTAGCACATGCCTGCGTCGGTGAAATATGAGACCATGACAATTTTCAACAATTTCAGAGTTCAGGTTCAGTGCTTTTCAATTCAGGGTCACTTAGCTCTAAAAATAAATCATGGAAATGCATGCAAAATAGCAAATGAAGTCAGAAAAGGGTTGACAATTGATGATGTGGCTTGGAATGGTGCCATATGAATGTAGAAAAAGCCTTGAGTGAAAATAAGTTTAAAAAAATGAAATCCCTTTGTAATAGACGAGCTTTCGTCAGAAAAACCTAATACTTCGACGGAGATTGTCCAGTGTGTACACGAAGTGCATACAGTTGTTCTAGTAACCCTCTCAACTTTTAGCACATGCTACCTGGGTGAAATTATTGATTCCATGCAAATTTGCAACCATTTCAGAGTTCATTTGCATTGCTTTTAAATTTCAGGGTCAGCTTAGCTCAAAATAAATCATGAAATGCAGAAAAATAGCAAATGAAGTAAGAAAAGGGTTGAAAAGTGATGAGGTGGCTTTGAATGGGGATAGGGAATGCAGAAAAAGCTCTTGAGATAAAATAAATTTTAAAAAATAAATACTTTGTAATAGCGCGTTTCGTCCGAAACCCCTGCTACTTCGAAGGAGATTGTCCAGTTGTTACACGAAGTGCATCCAGTTTTTTCCGTAACCCTCTCAACTTTTTGCAATGTACGTGGGTGAAATTATGATACCCTGCCATTTTTCAACATTGCAGAGTCATTTGAAAGTGCTTTTCAATATCCAGGTCATTCTTAGCTCAAAATAAATCGTGAAATGATGAAAAAAAATAGACAAATGAATTCACAAAAGGGTTGAATTGATGATGTGGCTTGAATGGTGCATATGAATGCAGAAAAGTATGAGTTTAAAATATGTTAAAAAAAATGAAATACCTTGTAATAGACGAGTTTCGTCCGAAACCCTGATACTTTCGAAGGAGATTGTCAGTTTGTACACCGAAGTCAATCAAGTTGTTCCCGAACCCTCTCAACTTTTTAGAACATGCTATGTGGGTGAAAATTATGGATACAATGACACGTTCAAACCATTCAGAGTTCATTTGACCAGTGCTTTTCAATTTCAGGGTTCATCCTAGCTCAAAATTAAATATGAAATTGCATGAAATAGCAAATGAAGTCAGGAAGGGTTGAAAAGTGATGATGATGGCTTTGAAGGTGCATATTGAATGAGGAAAAAGTCTTGAGTTAAAATATATTAAAAAAAATGAAATCCCGTTGTAATAGAGAGTTTTCGTCCGAAACCCCCCACCCACCACCCACACCCCACCCCACCCATGCATTCGAACGAGATTGTCAGTTGTACACGAAGTGCATCCAGTTTTCCCGATAAAACCCTCTCAACTTTTGCACATGATACGTGGGTGAAATTTATGATATCATGCCATTTTGAACCATTTCGAGTGCATTTGCAGTGCTTTAAATTCAGGGTCATCAGCTCAAAAATAAATCATGAATGCATGAAAAAAATAGCAACTGAAGTCGGAAAGGGTGAAAAGTGATGAGTGGCTCGACTGGTGCATATTGAATGAGAAAAAGTCCGTGAGTTAAAATCTATTTAAAAAAAATGAAATCCCTTTTTAATAGAAGAGTTTTCGTCCGAAACCGTGTACTTCGAAGGAGATTGTCCAGTTTGTACATGAAGTGCATCAGTTTTCCCGTAACCCTATCAATGTTTTAGCACATGCTGCGGGGTGAAATTATGATACAAATGCCAATGTTCATCATTTTAGAGGTGATGTGCAGTGATTTTCAATTTCAGGGTTTATCTAGTTCAAAATTTAATCATGAAATGCATGAACAAAATAGCAAATGAAGTCAGAAAAGGGTGAAAAGTGATGATTGTGGCTTGAATGGCATATTGATGCGGAAAAACGCCGTGAGTTTAAAATATGTTTAACAAATGAAATCCCATGTACTAGACGAGCTGCGTCAGAAAACCCTAATACTTCGAAGGAGATGTCCCGTTTTTAAACAAAGTGCATCCAGTTTTTTCCAGTAACCCTATCAACTTTTTAGCACATGTCGTGGGTGAAATTATGATCCATGCCAATTTTCAACCATTTCAGAGTTTAATTTGCAGTGCTTTTCAATTTTTTCAGGGTCATTTAGCTAAAATAAATCATGAAAATGCATGAAAAATAGCAAATGAAGTCACAAATGGGTGAAAAGTGATGATGTGGCTTGAATGTGCATCTTGAATGCAAAAAAGCTTGAGTTAATAAGTGAAAAAAATGAAACCTTTGTAATAGACGAGTTGTCGTCCGAAACCCTGATACTTCGAAGGAGATTGTCCAATTTGTACACGAAGTCAATCCCGTTGTTTCCGTAACCCCTCTCAACTTTTAAAACATGCTATGTGTGAAATTAGATACCATGCCAATTCTCAAACAATTTCAGAGTTCATTTGCAGTGATTTTCATTCAGGGCATCTTGCTCAAAATAAATCATAATGCATGAAAAAATAGCCAAATGAAGTCCGAAAAGGTTGAAAAGTGATGATGGGGCCTTTGAATGGTGCATAGTGAATGCACAAAAAAAGTCTTGAGTTAAATAGTTAAAAAAATGAAATCCCTTTATAGACGGTTTTCAAAGGAACCCTGATACTTCGAAATGCATCCAGTTTGTACACGAAGTGCAATCAAGTTTTTCCAGTAACCCTCTCAACTTTTTACACGTGCTACAGTTGGTTGATGGATGAAATTATGATACCATCCAATTTCAACCATTTCAGAGTTCATTTGCAGTGATTTCAATTTCAGGGTCATTCTTAGCTCAAAATAAACATGAATGCATGAAAATAGCAATGAAGTCAGAAAAGGCTGAAAAGTGATGATGTGGCTTTGAATGGTGCATATTGAAAACAAAAAAGGCTTGAGTAAAATAGGTTAAAGATGAAAATTGCCCTTGTAATAGGACGAGTTTAGCTCTGAAACCCTGATTACTTTCACGGAGAATGTACAGTTTGTACAAGAAGTGATCCAATTTTTCCGTAACCCTCTCACACTTTTTAGCACTGGCTATCGGGTGAAAGTAATGATACCATGCCAATTCTCAACCATTCTCAGATTTCATTTGCAGTTGCTTTTCCATTTCAGGTCATCTTAGCTCAAAAATAAATTATGAAAATGCAGAAAAATAGCAAATGAGTCAGTAAAAAAGGTTGGAAACGTGATGATTGGCTGTGAATGGGCATATTGAATGCAGAAAAAGTATGAGTTAAATATGGTAAGAAAATGAAATCCCTTGTAAAGACGAGATTTTCGTCACGCAAACCGCCCCCCCCCCCCCCCCCCCCCCACCCCCCCCCCCCCCCCCCCCCCCCTGATAATTCGAAGGGTTGTCCAGTTTGTACACGAAGTGCAATCCAGTTTTTCCCGTAACACCTCTAAACTTTTCGCCCTTCTGCGTGGGTGAAATTATGATACCATGCCAATTTTCAACCATTTCAGAGTTTCATTGCACACAGGGCTTTTCAATTTTGGGTAATTTGCGCTCAAAATAAATAATGAAAATGCATGAAAAATAGCAAATGAAGTCAGAAAAGGTTGAAAAAGTGGATGGATGTGGAATTTGAATGGTGCATATTGAATGCAGAAAAGGTATGAGTTAAAAATATGTTAAAAAAATGAAATCCCTTTGTAATAGACGAGGTTTCGTCCCAAAACCCTGATACTTCGAAGGAGATTGTAGTGGTACACGAAGTGCATCCTTTTCCCGTAACCCTCTCCACTGTTAGGCACATGCTCGTTGGTGAATTATGATACCATGCCAATTTTCAACCATTTCAGAGTCTTTGACCAGGGCTTTTCAAGTTCAGGGTCATTATTAGCTTCAATTATAATCATGAAATGCATGAAAATTAGACAAAATGAAGTCGAAAAGGGTTGAAAGTGATGATGTGGCTTGCGAATGAGTGCATATTGAAAAAACAAAAAAGCTTGATAAAATATGTTAAAGGATTGAAAACCCTTTGTCATAGGCATGAGTTTTCTCCGAACCCTGATACTTCGAGGAGATGTCAGTTTGTACACGAAGGCATCTTTTTTTTTTATCAGTTTTTCCCGTAACCCGCTCAACTTTTTAGCATGCTATGGTGTGAAATTATGATTACCATGCCAATTTTTAACAACTATTTGGAGTCATTTGCAGCTGCTTTTCATTTCAGGGCATTAGTTCAAAATAAATCATTAAAGGCTGAAAATAGCAAATGAATTCAGAAAGGGTGGTGAAAAGTGATGATGTGGCTTCAAATGGCATAATTGAATGCAGAAAAATATTGAGTTAAAATATGTTCAAAAAAATGAAAATTACCTTTGTAATAGAGAGTTTTTCGTCCGAACCCTGTTACTTCGAACGAGATTGTCATGTTTGTACCAGAAGTGCCATCCAGCTTTTCTGTAACCCGCTAACTTTTTAGCACTATGCTAAGTGGGTGAACTATGATACCATGCACTTTTCAACCATTTCAGAGTTCATTTGTAGTGCTTTTCATTGTCAGGTCATATTACCTCAAAATTAAATCATGACTGCATGAAAAATAGCAAAATGAAGTAAGAAAAGGGTTGAAAAGTGATGATGGGCTTTGGAATGGTGCATTGGAGAATAAAAAGTCTGAGTGAAAATATGTTAAAAAAATGAAAATCCCATTGTATAGACGAGTTTTAGTCCGAAACCGTGGATACTTCAAAGGAGATTGAATAGTTTGTACACGAAACTGCATCCAGTTTTCCCGTAACTCTAACTTTTTAGAAACATGCTCATGTGGGTGAAATTATGATACAATGCCAATTTCAACCGTTTCAGAGTTCATTTGCGGTGCTTTTCACTTTCAGGGTATCTTAGCTCAAATAAATCACGAAATGCATGACAAAATAGCAAATTGAGTCAGAAACGGGTTGAAAAAGTGATGATTTGGGGTTGTCTTTTTTTTTTTGAATGGTGCAATGAATGATGAAAAGATTGAGGTAAATATATTTAAAATGAAAATCCCTTTGTAATAGACGAGTTTTCGTCGAAACCCTGATACTTCGAACGAGATTGTTACTGTTTGTACACGAAGGGCATCCAGCTTTTCCCGTAACCCTCTCACCTTTTTAGCACATGCTCGTGGGTGGGGGAAAAAAAATTATGATATCAAGCCAATTTTAAACCATTTCAGAGGTCATCGCAGTGCTTTTCAATTTCTGGGGTCATCTTAGATCAAAATAAATTAGGAAATGCATGAAAAATAGCAAATGAGGTAGAAAAGGGTGAAAAGTGATGGGATATGGCTTTGAATGGTGCATATTAATGCCCAGAAAAAAAGTCTTGAGTTAAAAGATATTAAAAAAAAATGAAATCCCTTGTAATAGACGAGTTTTCGTCCGAAACCGTGATATTCGAAGAGGTGTCCAGTTTGTACACGAAGTGCGTCGTTTCCAGAAACCCTCGCCAACTTTTTCGCACATGCTGCGGGGTGAATTTATAATACCATGCAATTTTAACCATTTCCGAGTTCATTTGCAGTGCTTTTCAATTTCAGGGTCATCTTAGCCCAAAATAAATCATGAAATGCATGAAAAAGCAACGAAGTCAGAAAAAGGGTTGAAAGAAGTTGAGATGTGCTTGGAATGGTGCATATTGAATGCAGAAAAAGTCTTGAGTTAAATATGTTAAAAAATGAAATCCCGTTGTAATAGACGAGTTCGAACGTCAGAACCCTGAGAATTCGAAGGAGATGGTCCAGTTTGTACCCGAAGTGCATCCAGTTTTCCCGTACACTCTCAACTTTTTAGCACATGCTAACGTTGGTGAAATTATGATACCATGCCAATTTCAAACCATTTCAGAGTTCATTTGCAGTGCTTTTCAATTTCAGGCGTCATCTAAGCTCAAAAAAATCATGAAATGCATGAAAAATAGCAAATGAAGTCAGACAAGGGTTCAAAAGTGAGGATGTGGCTTGAATGGTGCATATGGAAACAAAAAAAGGCTTGAGTTAAAATATGTTAAAAGATTGTTAAATCCCTTTGGAATAACGATTTTCGTCCGAAACCTGATACTTTTGAAGGAGAATGTCCAGTTTGTACACGAAGTGCCATCCATTTTCCCGAACCCTCTCAACTTTTTAGGCACATCTATGTGGGTGAAATATGACACTATGGCCAATTTTCAACCATTTCAGCGTTAATTGCAGTGCTTTTCAATCAGGTCATCTTAGCTCAAAATCAATCATGAAATGCATGAAAAATAGCAAATGAAAGTTAGAAAAGGGTTGAAAAGTGATGATGTCGCTTTGAATGGTGCATATTTATGCAAAAAAAAGCCTTGAGTTAAAAAGATGTTTTAAAAATATGGAATCCCTTTGTAATAACGAGTTTTCGTCCGAAACCCCTAATACTTGAACGAGATTGTCCGTTTGTACACGAAGGCATCCAGTTTTGTCGTAACCCCTCAATTTTTAGCCCAGCTACGTGGGTGAAATTTATGATTCCATGCCATTTTGAAACATTCAAGTTCCATTGTGCAGTGCTTTTCCAAATTCAGGGTCATCTTACCTCAAAATAAATCATGAAATGCATGAAAATAGCAAATGAATTCAGAAACATGTTACAAAGGATGATGTTGAGTGGCTTTGGAATGGTGCATATTGAATGCAGAAAAAGTCTTGAGTTAAATATATTGAAAAATTTAAATCCTTTGTAATAGACGGTTTTATTTCGAAAAAGTGAACTTCGAAGCGAGATGTCCAGTTGTACACGAAGTGCTATCCAGTTTTCCGTAACCCTCTCAATTTTCTAGCACGTGCTACGTGGGTGAACTTATGATACCATGCAATTTCAAACCATTTCAGAGTTCAGGTACAGTGCTTTTCAATTCAGGTCATCTAGCTCAAAATAAATCATGAATGCATGAAAAAATAGCAAATGAAGTAAGAAGGGTTGAAAAGTGATCATGTGGCTTGACTGGTGCATATTGATGCAGAAAAAGCCTTGAGTTAAAAATATGTTTAAAAATGAAATCCCTTTGTCATAGACGAGTTGTGTCCGAAACCCCAGATAATCGAACGAGATGTCCAGTTTGTGACACGAAGGGGATTGATCCAGTTTCCGTAACCCTCTCAACGTTTTAGCACATGCTATGGGTGAAATTTGGAACATGCCAATTTTCAAACCATTTCAGAGTTCAGTTGCAGTGCTTTCAATTCAGGGTATCTTACCTCAAATAAATCATGAAATGCATGAAAAATAGCAAAATGAAGTCAGAAAATGTTAAAAAGTGATGATGTGGCTTTGAATGGTGAATATGAAGACAGAAACAAGTCTTGAGTAAAATATATTGAAAAAGTAAATCCCTTTGTATAGGACGAGTTTTGTTCGAAACCTGATTACTTCGAAGGATATTGTCCAGTTTGCCTACACGAAGTGCATCAAGTTTTCCCGTAACCTCTCAATTTTAGCACGTGCTACGTGGAGTGAAATTATGATACTTGCCAATTTTAACCATTTTTCAAAAAAGGGGGGGGGGGGGGGGGAAAGGTTTTCCCAAAATTTACCGTTGCTTGTTCAATTTCAGGGTCACTTAGCTCAAAATAAATCCTGAAATGCATGAAAAATAGCAAATGAGAGTCAGAAAATGGTTGAAAAGTGATCATGTGGCTGTGAATGGTGCATTATTGAATGCAGAAAAAGCTTGGTTAAATATGTTAAAAAATGAAATCCCTTGTAATAGACGAGTTGTTGTCCGAAACCAGAAAATCGGAACGAGATTGTCCAGTTTGTACACGAAGTGCATCAAGTTTTTTCCGTAACCCTCACTTTTTAGCACATGCTACGTGGGTGAAATTATGATTCCATGCCAATTTTCAACCATTTCGAGTTCATTTGCAGTGCTTTTCAATTTCAGGGTCATCTTAGCTCAAAATAAATCATGACATGCATGAAAAAAGCAAATGAAGTCAGAAAAGGGTTGAAAAGGGTGATTGGCTTCGATGGTGCATATTAAATGCAGAAGAAGTCTTGAGTTTAACTATGTTAAAAAAATGAAATCCTTTGTTAATAGGCGAGCTTTCGTCCGAAACCTTGATATTCAGAAGGAGATTATCCGCTTTGTACACGAAGTCCATCCAGTTATTCCCGTAAACCTCCAACGTATTAGAACAGGCTAGTGTGGGCGAAAATATGATACCATGGCAAATATTTTTCAACCATTTAGAGTTCATTTGACAGTGCTTTTCCAATTGCAGGTCATCTTAGCTCAAATAAATATGAAATACATGAAAAATAGTACTGAAGTCAGAAAAGGGTTGAAAGTGATGAGTGGCTGTGAATGGTGCTTATTGAATGCAGAAAAACCCTTGAGTTAAATATGTTTAAAAAAAATGAAATCATTCGTAATAGGAAGATTTGTCGTCCGAAACCCTGATACTTGAAACGATATTGTCCAGTTTGTACATGTGTGCATCCAGTTTTCACGTAACCCTCTCAAACTTTTTAGCACATGCTACGTGGGTGAAATTATGATACCTGCTAATTTTCAACCATTTCATAGTTCATTGACAGTCTTTTCCATTCTGGGTTCTCTTAGCTCAAAATAAATCATGAAATGACATGAAAAATAGCAAATGAAGCAGAAAATGGTTGAAAAGTGAGATGTGGCTTTGAATGGTGCATATTTGAATGCAGAAAAAGTCTTGAGTTAATTAATTATTATTTTTTTTAAAAAAATGAAATCCCTTTGTAATAGACGAGTTTTCGTCCGAAACCATGATGTACTTCGAAGAAGATTGTCCCTTTGTACACGAGTTGCATCCAGTTTTTACCGTAACCCTCTCAATTTTTTAGCACAGCTGCGTGGGGAAATTATGATCCATGCCAATTTTCACCATTCAGAGGTCAGTTGCAGTTTTGTTGCTTTTCAATTTCAGGGTCATCTTAGCTCTAAATTAAATCATGAAATGCATTGAAAAATAGCAAATGAAGTCAGAAAAAGGGTTGAAAAATTGATGATGTGGCTTTGAAGGTGCATAGGGAATGTAGAAAAAAGCCTGAGTTAAAATAAGTTTAAAAAATGAAATCCCTTTGTAATAGACGAGCTTTCGTCAGAAACCCTAATACTTCGAACAGATTGTCCAGTTTGTACACGAAGTGCATCCAGTTTTTCTAGTAACCCTCTCCAACTTTTTTTTTAGCACATGCTAATGGGTTTGAAATTATGATTCCATGCAACTTTGCAACAATTGTAGAGTCATTTGCATTGCTTTGCAATTTAGGGTCATCTTAGCTCAAAATAAATCATGAAATGCAAGAAAATAGCAATGAAGTCAGAAAAGGTTGAAAGTGATGATGTGGCTTTGAATGCGTGCCTATTGAATGCAGAAAAAGCCTTTGAATAAAATATA
>JAAAXO010000286.1:64986-88304 GCA_011799875.1 Thinopyrum elongatum | reverse complement strand
CTGAAATTGAAAAGCACGGCAAATGTACTCTAAATGGTAAAAATTGCATGGTAATCATAATTCACAACACTAGCATGTGCTAAAAGTTGAGAGGGTTACGGGAAAAACTGGATGTCGCTGCTGGTACAAACTGGAATTCTTCCCTTCGAAGTATCAGGGTTTCGGACGAAAACTGCCTTATTATCAAAGGGATTTCAATCCTTTAACATATTTTTATCTCAAGCTTTTTGTTTTTCATTCAAAATATGCAACCATTCAAAGCCACTCATCCACTTTTCACATTCCACCCTTTTTCTGAACTTCATTGCTATTTTTCTCATGCATTTCCCATGATTTATATTTGAGCTAAGATGACCACTGAAATTGAAAAGCACTGCAAATGAACTCTGCATGGGTTGAAAATGGATGGTACCTAATTTCACCAACGTAGCATGTGCTAAAAAGTTTGAAGAGGTTACGGAAAAACCGATGCACTTCTGTATAACTGGACAATCTCCTTCGAAGGTTCAGGGTTAGGGACGAAACTCGTCTATTACAAAGGGATTTCATTTTTTTAACATATTTTACTCATACTTTTTCTGCATTCAATATGGCAACCATCAAGCACATCATCACTTTTCAACCCTTTTCTGACTCTCATTTCATTGGCTATTTTTCATTGCATTTCATTTTCATGATTATTTTAGCTAAGATGACCCTAGAAAAATTGAAAAGCACATGGCCAATGAACTCTAATGGTTGAAAATTGCATGGTATCCTTAATTCACCCACACGCAGAAATGTGCGAAAAAAGTTGACTGAGAGGTTACGGGAAAAAACGTGTGATGGCCACTTCGTGTACCAACTGGGACACTCTCCTTCGATAGTTATCACGGTGTTCGGACTAAAACTCGCTATTACAAACGCGGATCTCTCACTTTTCTTAAAATATTTCTAACATCAATACTTTTTCTATTCTGCATTCAATATGCCAAACCATTCCAAGCCACCTCATCACTTTCAACCTCATTTTCTGACTTCATTTGCTATTTTCATGCATGTCATTTCCATAATTTATTTTGAGCAACCGATGAATCCCTGGGAATTGATAAACACTTGGCATATGAACTCTGAGATGGTTGAGAATTTGCAGTGGTATCTATTTTTCATCCTTATTTCACACCTCGCATAGCATGTGTAAAAAGTTGAGAGGGGTACGGGAAAAATGGGATGCACTTCGTGTACAAACGTTACATCTCCTTCGAAGTATCAGGTTTCAGACGAAAACTCGTCTATTACCAGGGATTTCAATCTTGTAACCTATTTTAATCTCAAGTGCCTTTTTTTGTTTTCACATTATGCACCATTTCAAAGCCACATTCATCACTTTTTTTCAGTCAAGCCTTTTTCTGACTTCATTTGCTTTTTCCTCATTTCTGCATTTCATTTTTAGTTTTTGAGCTATAGACTGACCTTAAATTGCAAAGCACTGCCAAATGAACACATCTCTGAAATGGTTGAAATTTGTTCATGGTAATCCTAATTTCACGCACGTATATATAGTCCGCACGTGCTTAAAAAGTTGCATAAGTAGGGGTTTACGGGACACAATCTGGATGCACTTCGGGGAAAAACGTGTATGCATTTCGATAGTCTCTACATGGTTTTCCGGTTGAAAACGTCGTCTATTACAAAGTGGATTTCATTGTTTTAAACATATTTAACTCAAGGAAGAAGACTTTTTTGCATTCAATATGCAACTCATTCAAAATCACATCATCACTTTCAATTTTCAAACCTTTTCTGACTTCATTTGCTATTGTTTCATGCATTTCATGATTTATTTTGAGCAAGATGACCCTGAAATGAAAATCACTTGGCAAATGAACTGCTGAAATTGTTGATAATTGGCATAGTATCAATAAATTTCATCACACCCACATAGCTGTTTTAAATAAACAAAGTTGAGAGGGTTTCCGGGAAAAATGCCTGATGGATTCGTGTACAATTGGACAACTCCTCCGAAATATGAGGGGTTTTTTCGGACGAAAACTCTCTATTCAAAGGGTATTTCATTTTTTCACTTATTTTAACTCAAGACGTTTTTTGGCATTCATATGACCATTCAAAGCCACTCTCACTTTTCAACTACCATTTGTGACTATTTCATTTGCTCTTTTCTCATAGCATTTCATGATTTATTTTGAGCTAAGATGACCCTGAAATTGAAAATCACGCAAATTTAACTCTAAAGTTTGAAAACTTGGCATGGTATCAAATTTCACCCACGTAGCATGTTAAAAAGTTGAGAGGGTTTACTGTAAAAACTGGATGCAACTTTGTTTTCATTAAACAAAAAATAAACCGGGACACTCATCCTTTCGAAGTTATTTAGGGTTTCTGACGAAATGCTCGTTCTATTACAATGGGATTCATTTGTTTTTAAACATATTTTAACTCAAGAGGCTTTTTCCGCATTCAATTGCACAATAAAATCAAAGGCCACATCATCACTTTTCAAAACCCTTTTGTCTGACTTCATTGCTATTTTCATTCATGCATTTCATGATTTTTTTGAACTAAGCTGACCCTGAAATTGGAAAAATCACATGCACATCAACTCTAAAAATGGATGAAAATGGGCATGGTATCAGACATTTCATTCGCACCCACCTAGCATTCGCACAGCATGTGCTAAAAAATTGAGAGGGTTACGGAAAACTGGATGGCACTAAATTTACAATGACGACACAACCTCCCCTCTTCGTAAGTAATCAACACGGTTTCGGCGAAACCTCGTCTATTTAAAAGTGGGATTTCCATTTTTTTAAAGATATTTTAGACTCAGACTTTTTTCTGCATTCATAATGCACCATCGCATAGCCACACTCATCACTTTTTCACTAACCGCTTTCCTGACTTCATGTTGCTATTTTTCCATGCATTTCATGCATTTTATTTGAGGCTAAGATGTCGAAATGACCCTGAAATTTCCAAGCCCTGTCAAAGGAACCTGAAAATGGTTCAACATTGCATGATATTCTATAATTTCACCCCCTGTAGCCATGTGCTAACAAGGTGAGAGGTTACGGGAAAAACTGGATGCACATTCGTGTACAACTGGACATCTCGTTCGAAGTATCAGGGTTTCGAGACGAAAAACTCGTCTATTACAATGATTTCATTTTAAATTTAATATATTTTACAACAAAAACAAAAATTTCAAGTAGAGACTTTTGTGCGGCATTCATATGCACCATTCAAGACCACATCATCACTTGCGTCAAAAAACCTTTCCCTGACTTCATTTTCTATTTTTCCATGCCACTTTCATTATAATTTATTTTGACTAGGATGCACCCTGAAATTGGGGAAAAGTCACTGTAACGGAACTCTGAATGTTGAAAGTTGTCATGGTATCATCTTCATCACCACATAGCATGTTCTAAAAGTTGAGAGGTTAACTGGGGGGGTGGTAAAAACTGATTGAACTTCGTGTACAAACATGACAATCTTCTCCTTCAAGTATCAAGGGCTGTTCGGAACGAAAACTCTCGTTCTATTACAAAGGGATTTTCATTTTTGAATCATCTTTAACTCAGACTTTTGTCTTTCTGCATTCAATAATGCAACATTCAAAAGCCACATCATCACATTTCAACCCTTTTGTGACTTCATTTGCTATTTTTCATGCATTCATGATTTAATTTTGAGCTAAATATTACCCTTGATATTGGAAAAAGCACTTCAAATGAATCTCTGAAATGGTGAAAATGGCATGGTTCATAATTCACCCACGTAGCATGTGCTAAAAAGTTTGAGAGGGTTGACGGACAAACTGGATGCACTTCGTGTAAAACTGGACAATCTCCTTCGAAGTATCAGGGTTTCAGACGAAAACTCGTCTTTACAAAGGTATTTTCCTGTTTTAAAATATATTTTATCTCAGGCTTTTTTCCTTCATTCAATATGCACCATTAAAGCCACATATCACTTTTCAACACCCTTTTTCTGACTTCATTTGCTATTTTTCCCTTGCATTTCATGATTTATTTGAGGCTAGATGACCCTGAAATTGAAAAGCAATGCAAATGAACTCTGAATGGTCATAATTGCATGGAATATAATTTCCACCCCGGTAGCATTGCTAAAAAGTTGAGAGTGGTTACGAGAAAAACTGGATGCACTTCGTTGTAACAAACTGGACAATCCTCGTTCGATAGTAAACCCACAAAGAGTTAGCGGTTTCCTGACCGATCAGCTCGTCTATTACAAAGGATTTTCTCTTTTTTTAATAACTTTTTAACTCAATTAGGCTTTTTCCCTACAATTCAATATGCACCATTAAAAGCCTCACAAGCATCAATTTTCAAAACCTTTTTCTGACTTTCATTTGCTATTTTTCAATGCATTTCATGATTTATTTAGAGGCTAAGATGACCCTAAATTGCAAAAGCACTGCAACCTGACCTCTGAAAATGTTAATTGGCATGAGTATCATAATTTCACACCCACGCAGCATGTGCTAAAAAAATTGAGAGGGTTCGAGGAAAAACTTGGATGCACTTCGTGTAAAACTGACAATCTTCTTCGAAGTATCATGGTTTCGGACGAAACTCGTCTATTACAAAGGGATTTCATTTTTTTTTATATATATTTTACCAATCCAGAACTTTTTCTTCTTTCTGCATTCAATAATGCACCATTGCAAGCCACATCATCCACTTTTCAACCCTTTTCAGGCTTCATTTTGCTATTTTCATCATTTCATGATTTTATGTGTGAGCTAAGATGACCCAGAAATGGAATAAGCACTCGCATAAATTTGATTACTTCTTGAAATTTGTCGTTGAAAATTGCGCATGGGTAATCATATTGTTGGCATTATTTCATCATCATCTATTTCATTTTTTTTTTCCTTTTCACCCCAGTAGCAGTGCTAAAAAGTTTGAGATGTTACGTGAAAAACTGGATGCACTTACATGTATCAAAACTGGACAATATTCGTATCTCGAAGTAATTACAGGGTTCGGACGAAAACTCGTTCTATTACGAAGGGATTTCATTTTTTTGAACATTATTGTTAACCAGGGTTTTTCTGCATCAATGAGCACTCCTTTCAAAAGCCAACTAGTCATATCACTTTTCAACACACACCCTTCTTCCTTCTTACTTCATTTTCCTATTTTTCACATGTATTTCACATGATTGAATTTTGAGTTAAGGATGTCACCCCCTGAAACTTGAATAAGCCACCTCGCAAATGACGCTCTGAACCTGGTTGACAATTATTGCATTGGGTATTAGATATTTCCGTTCGTCACCACAATAGGCTCTGTTCTAATACGTTGAGACGGTTGTTTACGGGAATAACTGGATGGACTTCGTGTACAAGCTGGATAATCCTCCTTCGAAGTATCAAGGTTTGTTCGCGACACCGAAGCTCCGCCTCATCTCAACAGGGATTTCATCTTTTTTACACATATTTACACTCACATCGAGACCTCTTTTCGTTAATAATGCATCCATTCGACAGCCAACACAATCATCACTCTTTCAATCAATCAATCACCCTTTTCCTACTTCATATGCTATTTTTTCATTGCATTTCAATGATTTATTTGAGCTATATGACGCCTGAAATTGAAAAGCAACTGCAAATGAACTCTGAAATGGTTGAAAATTGGTCATGGAATCATAATTTCACCAATTTCCCCACGTATCATGTGCTAAAAAGTTTGAGAGGGTTACGGAAAAAACTGGATGCACTTCGTGTAAATCCTGGACATCTCGTTCGAGGTAGTATCTGGTTTCGGACAAAACTCGTCTATTACAAAGGGCTTTTTCATTTTTTTTAACAATATTTTAACTCAAAGTGCTTTTTCTTCTGATTCAATCTGCACCATTCAAGCCAACATGAATCATCTTCTTCAACCGCTTTTCTTATCTAGAGCGACTAATTTGCCTATTTTTCATGGCATTTCACATGCTTTATTTGAGCTAATCATGAACACCCTAATTGAAAGCACTGTAAATGAACTCTGAATGGTTGAATAAAAGTTGGTCAATGGTATTCATAATTTCATTCACCCACGTAGCACTGCTAGAAATTGATAGGGTTACGGGAAAAACTGGATGCACTTCGTGTACAACTGGACAATCTCTTCGAATATTCACGGTTTCGAACGAAACTCGTTCTATTACAAAGGGCTTTAAAATTTTCAATATATTTTAACTCAAGACTTTTTCTGCATTCAATTGCCCAGTCAAGCCACTCATCACTTTTATAAAACATTTCTCTTTCTGACATTGGCAGTTTTGCTATTATTTTTTCCCCTCGCATCTCTCCCATCGCAGTCTCATTCTTGCAGGTAAGATGCCCGGAATTTCGACAAAATGCGCAACTGATAATGAAAACTCTGAATGGTGAAAATTGGCATGGTATCATAATTTCGCCCACGTAGCATGTGCTAAAAAGTCTGATGCAGGGTCCGGAAAAAAAACTGGATGCACTTCGTGTACAAACTGGAACAATCTCGTTCGATAGTATCAGGTTTCGACGAAAACTGTCTATTACAAAGGGATTTCATTTTCGTAATTATATTTGTAACTCAAGGCTTGTTTGTGCATTCAATATGCACCATTCAAATCTCCATCATCACTGTTTTCAACCCTTTTCTGACTCGTCATCGTTGCTATTTCTCTGCATTGTCATGATTTATTTTTGAGGAGCTAAGATGACCGTTAAATTGAAAATGCACTGCAAATAAACTCAGAACTGGTTGAAAATTCTGCATGAATCTCAATAACATTTCACCCATCGATTTCGGCTACACAGTTCGATTCGTTGTTCTATCCAAAGTTTGAGGTGGTGTTAATTACGTAGAAAAACTATGCACTATCATGTTGTACAAACTGGACCAACTCGTATCTTCCTTCTGAGCCGGTTTCGGACAAAATCCTCGATCTATTTACCTATGGATTGTTCTAGTTTGTTATAAACAATTTTACAACTCAAGTGCTTTTTCTGCATTCAATATGCACCATTCAAAGCCACATTCATCACTTTTCCAACACCCGTTTTTGCTACTTCATTATATTTTGCTATTTTTTTATTTGCATATCATGATTTATTTCTTTGAGTCTCAAGATGTACCCATCTGTGCTTTAAATGTACCCTCATAGTGCAAAAAGGACAAGATCTTGTTCTTGCAACTGGACCCATCTGATTAATCCTTGAAATTTGCTGCTGATAGGTATCATCTATACATGCAATACCGTTTTCATCATCCCATCTTTGTAGCAGGGTGTTTAAAAAGCTGTTTGAGCATAGGTCGTTACTCTTATCGCAAATGCTGGATGCATCTCGCGTTCCCTCTCTCGTCTCGTCCCTCACTGTCACGTTTGAACGCTTCTGCGCTCATACTCCAAAATGGGACGGCTTTCTGGCATCTTATGTTTCCTCTGTCTTTTTATATCCCCTTGATTATGTTGTGTTCTATTCTTTGATGTGCGTAAGGTGTGTGGTAATTTTGCGTTTCAGGCAAAAAACTTTGTCTCCTATTTCTATCAACAAATTCTCTTCGCCGTATTTTTTCTAGTTCACAAATGTTAGTTGGCTGCGTTTTTTCTGTTGTTAAGCAGTTTGAGTGTTAATTTGTTTAGTCTTACGGTGCAGCCTCTGTCTTGATTCTTAAGTGTTTTTATAATTCTGTTTCATGATCACTTCTATGCTGTATAGTGGTGGATGATTCGTGAGCGATGTTTTCCCGAAGGGAGTGTTAGCTATCAACTAGACTTTTATTCACATCTTTGTGCTTCACATTGCGTATAGGTGTCTACTCCCGCTCACTGGGATAGTTGCAAATATGCCCAACCCTAATTCATCTCTACTGATGGTTCCACCCTCGCGGATTGTCTTCTTCTCCTTTGGGGTGACATATCAATGATCTAGTTTATACGTTTTTGTGTCTTGTCTTTCTCTAGACTATATTCCTCACTATTATTCCCTTATTTTTCAGCTCTTTGTTGATTATTTATACGTGATCTTCTAAGAATTGATCCTCTGGACTCTTTCCTTATTGTATTCTGTATTGAATTAGTAGACTTTAAAGATCGGTCACGACATTTTCACTATGTTCCAACTCTTGCGTGACTACAAGTTCAAGATGTGCTTAGTCAATATATTTGGGTCTGCTGTTTAACTCATCTCGGGTTTCATCTAGTTTGTGTATCGTGAGATACAATTTGTCTACTCTGCCGACATAGATCGATATGATGAGTCGAATACGCCCCGTTTTTCCTGGTGCGGCTTGACATTGTGTTTATGACTACTTCGTAGATGACTCTCTGTTTTCGGATAATAGGGTGGCTATCCGCAGCACGCTGGTCCCACGATGAGTACGGCTTGTGACTTGGTGTGTGGTGCGTCTGTTAACTCGTCTGTTCGTGTACAAACTTGACAGACTCGGCTTCGAGTAGTCGAGGGGGGGGTTGCACACGAAACCCGTCATTTTACAAAGTGATTTCATCATTTTTGAAAACAATATTTTAACTCAAGCAAGGCTTTTTCTCGTCATTCATTATGCACCATTCAATGCCACATCAATCATCACTTTTCAAACCCTTTGTGACTTCATTTGCTTTTTTCATTGCATTTCATGATTGAATTTATGAGCTAAGATTAAGCCCTACCCTGAAATTGGAAAAGCACACAAATGAACTCTGAATTGGTTAAATTGGCATGATATCATAATTTCATCACCACACTACAATGTGCTAAGAAAAGTTGAGAGGGTTTACGGGAAAACTGGATAGCACTTCGTGTCAAACTGGACACATCTCCTTCGAAGTATCAGGGTTTCACGACGAAAACCTCGTCTATTTACAAAGGGATTTTCATTTTTGAAAACATATTTTTATAACTCATAGGCTTTTTCTTTTCATTCTCTGCATTCAATATCACCATTCAAAGCCACATCAATCACTTTTTTCAAACCCTTTTTCTGACTCATTTTCTATTGTTCAATGCATTTCTTCTCCTTGGATTTAATTTTGAGCTAGCTACCCTGAATGAACAACTTGCACAAATTGAAACTCTGAAATGTTGAAAATTGGGCATGGTAATCATAATTTTCAACGCCACGTAGCATGTGCTAAAAGTTGAGAGGGTTACAGAGAAAAATCTAGATGCACTTCGTGTACAAACTGGACAATCTCTTGTCGAAGTATTCAGGGTTTCGGTAAGGAAAACTCGTCTATTACAAACGGGATTTCATTTTTTAACATATTTTGACACTCAAGACTTTTTTTTTGCATTCACTATGCCCCATTCAAGACACATCATCACTTTTCAAACCTTTCTGACTTCATTTGCTACTTTTCTGCATTTCTGTTTATTTTTGACTAAGATGACCCTGAAATTGAAAAGCACTCACTTCAAATGAACTCTGAAATGGTTGAAAATTTGCATGGAATCATAATTTCACACCCCCGTAGCATGTGCTTAAAAGTTTGTGAGAGGGTTCCGTAAAAATTGTGACGCATCTTCGTTGTCGCAAACTGTACAATCTCCTTGTCGAAGGTATCAGGGTTTCGGACGATAAACTCGTTCTAGTTCAAAGGGATTTCATTTTTGAAGAACAATATTTTAACTCAAGTGCTTTTTCTGCATCAATATGCAACATTCACAGCACTCATCACTTTTCAAACCTTTTCTGATTCATTGGCTATTTTTCCATGCATTTCATGATTTATTTTTGAGTAAGATGACCCTGAAAATTGAAAAACACGGTCAAATGAACCTGAAATGGTTGAAAAATTGGCATGGTATCATAATTCAACCCAGGTAGGCATGTGCTAAAAAGTTGAGAGGTTACGGGAAAAACCTGGTATGCAACCTTCGTGTACAAACTTGACAATCTTCCTTCGAAGTAATCAGGGTTTTCGGACGAAAACTTTCGTTCTATACATAACGATTCCATTTTTTTAACTATATTTTAACTCAAGGCTTTTTTTTTCATTCAATGCAACGCATTCAAAAGCCACGTCATCCATCGCCTTTTCACTTCCTTTCCCTGATTTCATTGCTATTATTCATGCATTTCATGATTATTTTAGCTAGATGACCCTTGAATTGAAAAGCACTTCAATGAACTCTGAAATGGTTGAAAATTGGCATAATTGGTATCGAAAAATTTTCTCCTCCCCACGCAGCATGTGTTAAAAAGTTGAGGAGGGGTTACGGGGAAACTGGATGGACTTCGTTACAAACTGGACAACCTCCTGAAGTATCTAGGTTTTTCACAACGAAAGGCATCTGTCTATACAAAGGGATTTCATTTTTTTTAACATATTTTATCTCAAGCTCAGACTTTTTCTCCTCCTGGCATTCTTAATTTCTGCATACCATTCAAAAGTCCACATCATCACTTTTCATTTCAATATTTTTTCTGACTTGCATTGCTATTTTTCATTGGCATTTCATGAGTTTATTTTGAGCTTATATAAGATTACCCTGAAATTGAAAAGCACTACAAATGACCTCGGAATTTGGTTTGAAAAGTGGCCATGGTATCATAATTTCTCACCCACGTACATGTGCTAAAAAAGTTGAGAGCGTTTACAGGAAAACTTGTATGCACTTCTGTTACCAAACTGGACAATCTCCTTCGAGTATCAGGGTTTCGGACGAAACCTCTATTACATAAGGGATTTCATTGTTTTGAAAACATATTTTAACTCAAGCTTTTTCCTGCATCAATATGCACCATTCAAACCACATTCATCACTTTTCAACCCTTTCGACTTCATCTTGCTTTTTTCATGGCATTTCAGATTTATTTTTTGAGGCTAGAGACCCTGAAATTGAAAAGCACTGCAAATGTAACTCTGAAATGGTTGAAAAATTGGCATGGTATCAATAATTTTCAACCCTTCATCACCCACGTAGCTGTGCTAGAAAGTTGAGAGGGTTACAGGAAACTTGATGCACTTCGTGGCCAAACTGGACAATTCTCTCTTCGAAGTAATCAGGGTTTCGGCATGAATAACTCGTCTATTTATACAAAGGTATTTCATGTGAAAACATATTTTGAATATACTCAAGCAGCTTTTCTCTTCATTTCTGCATTCAATACATATGCACCATTCAAACCGACATCCATCACTTTTTCAAAACCTTTTGTCCCTGACTTCATTTGCCTATTGTTTTCATGCATTTCCATGATTTCTTTTGACGCGAAGATGACCCATAATTGTGAAAAGCACTTCAAATGACTCTGAAATGGTTGATAAATAATTGGTGCATGGAAGCATAATTTCACCACGTAGGATGGTGCTAAATAGTTGAGAGGTTACGGGAAAAACTGGATGCACTCGTGTCCAAACTTGGACAATTCTCCTTCGATAGTATCAGGGTTTTCGGAGCGAAAACTCGTCTTATTACAAAGGGATTTTCATTTTGTCAAAAACTTCTTTTAACTTCCATCCAAGGCTTTTCTTTCTTGTCATTCAATCTGTCACCATTCAAGCCACAATCATCACTTTTCATCATCCCTTTTCAACACTTTGTTCTCTGACTCATTCTATTTTTCCATGCATTTATGATTGATTTTTGAGCTAGTGGACCTCGAAATTGAAAAGCCTGCAATGAACTCCTGAAATGGTTGAACTTGGCATGGTCTTCTAATTTCACCCAGGTAGCAGGTTGCTAAAAGTTGACAGAGGGTTACTACGGAAAAACTGGACTCACTTCGTGTAGCCATCTGGCAATCTCCTTCGAATATCAGGGTTTCGGACGAAAACTCGTGCATTAGCAAATGGATTTCATTTTTTGTAACATATTTTCAACTCAGGTACTTTTTTTGCATCAATATGCACCTATTCAAAAGCCACATCATCAAAACTTTTTCACAACCGCTTTTTCTCAGACTTCATTTGCTATTATCCAGCATTTCATGATTTAGTTTGCAACGATGACCCTGAATTGCAAGCACTTCAAAATGAACTCTGAAATGGTTGAAAATGCATGGTATTCTAAAATTTCACCCACGCAGCATTTGTTAAAAATTTGAGAGGGTTACGGGGTGAAAAAACTTGATGGACTTCGTGTACAAACTGGACCATTCCCTCGAGTATCAGGGTTTTCCAGCGAAAGCTCGCTATTACAAGGGATTTCATTTTTTTTAACATCTTTTTTTATCTGCAAGTACTTTTCTGCATCAATAGCAACTCATTCAAAGCCACATCATCACTTTCAATAATTGTTTCTGACTTCATTTGCTATTTTTCATGCATTTCATGAAAAGTTGATTTTTGAGGTCTAAAATTACCTCTGAAATTGAAAGCCCTACAAAATGACACTCTGTAATTGGTTGAAAATGCATGGTCTAAAATACAAAAAAATATCAAGGTCATCTTAGCTCAAAATAAATCATGAAATGCATGAAAAATAGCAAATGAAGTCACAAAAGGGTTGAAATGTGATGATGTGGCTTTGAATGGTGCATATTGAATGCAGAAAAAGTCTTGAGTTAAAATATGTTAAAAAAATGAAATCCCTTTGTAATAGACGAGTTTTCGTCCGAAACCCTGATACTTCGAAGGAGATTGTCATGTTTGTACACGAAGTCCATCCAGTTTTTCCCGTAACCCTCTCAACTTTTTAGAACATGCTATGTGGGTGAAATTATGATACCATGACAATTCTCAACCATTCCAGAGTTCATTTGCAGTGCTTTTTCAATTTCAGGGTCATCCTAGCTCAAAATAAATCATGAAATGCATGAAAAATAGCAAATGAAGTCAGGAAAAGGTTGAAAAGTGATGATGTGGCTTTGAATGGTGCATATTGAATGCAGAAATGTTATTGAAGCAGAAACACCTTGAAGTTAAAATATGTTCAAAAAAATGAAATACATCGTAATAGACGAGTTTCGTCCGAAACCCTGATACTTCGAAACGATCTGTCCAGTTTGTACATGTAGTGAATCAGTTTTTCACGTAACACCCCCTCAACTTTTTAGCACATGCTACGTGGGTGAAATTATGATAACATGCCAATTTCAACCATTTCAGAGTTCATTGCAGGCTTTCCATTTCTGGGTCAATCTAGCTCACCAATAATCAGGCAATGACATGAAAATAGCAAATGAAGTCAGAAAAGGGTTGAAAAGTGATGATGGCTTGAATGGTGCATATTGAATGCAGAAAAAGTCTTGAGTTAAATATATTAACTTAAAAAATGAAATCCATTTGGTAATAGGAAGAGTTTCGTCCGAAAACAATGATACTTCGAAGAGATTGTCAGTTTGTTACACGAAGAGATCCGTTTTTTTTCCCGTAACCCTCTCAATTTTTAGCACATGCCTGCGTCGGTGAAATATGAGACCATGACAATTTTCAACAATTTCAGAGTTCAGGTTCAGTGCTTTTCAATTCAGGGTCACTTAGCTCTAAAAATAAATCATGGAAATGCATGCAAAATAGCAAATGAAGTCAGAAAAGGGTTGACAATTGATGATGTGGCTTGGAATGGTGCCATATGAATGTAGAAAAAGCCTTGAGTGAAAATAAGTTTAAAAAAATGAAATCCCTTTGTAATAGACGAGCTTTCGTCAGAAAAACCTAATACTTCGACGGAGATTGTCCAGTGTGTACACGAAGTGCATACAGTTGTTCTAGTAACCCTCTCAACTTTTAGCACATGCTACCTGGGTGAAATTATTGATTCCATGCAAATTTGCAACCATTTCAGAGTTCATTTGCATTGCTTTTAAATTTCAGGGTCAGCTTAGCTCAAAATAAATCATGAAATGCAGAAAAATAGCAAATGAAGTAAGAAAAGGGTTGAAAAGTGATGAGGTGGCTTTGAATGGGGATAGGGAATGCAGAAAAAGCTCTTGAGATAAAATAAATTTTAAAAAATAAATACTTTGTAATAGCGCGTTTCGTCCGAAACCCCTGCTACTTCGAAGGAGATTGTCCAGTTGTTACACGAAGTGCATCCAGTTTTTTCCGTAACCCTCTCAACTTTTTGCAATGTACGTGGGTGAAATTATGATACCCTGCCATTTTTCAACATTGCAGAGTCATTTGAAAGTGCTTTTCAATATCCAGGTCATTCTTAGCTCAAAATAAATCGTGAAATGATGAAAAAAAATAGACAAATGAATTCACAAAAGGGTTGAATTGATGATGTGGCTTGAATGGTGCATATGAATGCAGAAAAGTATGAGTTTAAAATATGTTAAAAAAAATGAAATACCTTGTAATAGACGAGTTTCGTCCGAAACCCTGATACTTTCGAAGGAGATTGTCAGTTTGTACACCGAAGTCAATCAAGTTGTTCCCGAACCCTCTCAACTTTTTAGAACATGCTATGTGGGTGAAAATTATGGATACAATGACACGTTCAAACCATTCAGAGTTCATTTGACCAGTGCTTTTCAATTTCAGGGTTCATCCTAGCTCAAAATTAAATATGAAATTGCATGAAATAGCAAATGAAGTCAGGAAGGGTTGAAAAGTGATGATGATGGCTTTGAAGGTGCATATTGAATGAGGAAAAAGTCTTGAGTTAAAATATATTAAAAAAAATGAAATCCCGTTGTAATAGAGAGTTTTCGTCCGAAACCCCCCACCCACCACCCACACCCCACCCCACCCATGCATTCGAACGAGATTGTCAGTTGTACACGAAGTGCATCCAGTTTTCCCGATAAAACCCTCTCAACTTTTGCACATGATACGTGGGTGAAATTTATGATATCATGCCATTTTGAACCATTTCGAGTGCATTTGCAGTGCTTTAAATTCAGGGTCATCAGCTCAAAAATAAATCATGAATGCATGAAAAAAATAGCAACTGAAGTCGGAAAGGGTGAAAAGTGATGAGTGGCTCGACTGGTGCATATTGAATGAGAAAAAGTCCGTGAGTTAAAATCTATTTAAAAAAAATGAAATCCCTTTTTAATAGAAGAGTTTTCGTCCGAAACCGTGTACTTCGAAGGAGATTGTCCAGTTTGTACATGAAGTGCATCAGTTTTCCCGTAACCCTATCAATGTTTTAGCACATGCTGCGGGGTGAAATTATGATACAAATGCCAATGTTCATCATTTTAGAGGTGATGTGCAGTGATTTTCAATTTCAGGGTTTATCTAGTTCAAAATTTAATCATGAAATGCATGAACAAAATAGCAAATGAAGTCAGAAAAGGGTGAAAAGTGATGATTGTGGCTTGAATGGCATATTGATGCGGAAAAACGCCGTGAGTTTAAAATATGTTTAACAAATGAAATCCCATGTACTAGACGAGCTGCGTCAGAAAACCCTAATACTTCGAAGGAGATGTCCCGTTTTTAAACAAAGTGCATCCAGTTTTTTCCAGTAACCCTATCAACTTTTTAGCACATGTCGTGGGTGAAATTATGATCCATGCCAATTTTCAACCATTTCAGAGTTTAATTTGCAGTGCTTTTCAATTTTTTCAGGGTCATTTAGCTAAAATAAATCATGAAAATGCATGAAAAATAGCAAATGAAGTCACAAATGGGTGAAAAGTGATGATGTGGCTTGAATGTGCATCTTGAATGCAAAAAAGCTTGAGTTAATAAGTGAAAAAAATGAAACCTTTGTAATAGACGAGTTGTCGTCCGAAACCCTGATACTTCGAAGGAGATTGTCCAATTTGTACACGAAGTCAATCCCGTTGTTTCCGTAACCCCTCTCAACTTTTAAAACATGCTATGTGTGAAATTAGATACCATGCCAATTCTCAAACAATTTCAGAGTTCATTTGCAGTGATTTTCATTCAGGGCATCTTGCTCAAAATAAATCATAATGCATGAAAAAATAGCCAAATGAAGTCCGAAAAGGTTGAAAAGTGATGATGGGGCCTTTGAATGGTGCATAGTGAATGCACAAAAAAAGTCTTGAGTTAAATAGTTAAAAAAATGAAATCCCTTTATAGACGGTTTTCAAAGGAACCCTGATACTTCGAAATGCATCCAGTTTGTACACGAAGTGCAATCAAGTTTTTCCAGTAACCCTCTCAACTTTTTACACGTGCTACAGTTGGTTGATGGATGAAATTATGATACCATCCAATTTCAACCATTTCAGAGTTCATTTGCAGTGATTTCAATTTCAGGGTCATTCTTAGCTCAAAATAAACATGAATGCATGAAAATAGCAATGAAGTCAGAAAAGGCTGAAAAGTGATGATGTGGCTTTGAATGGTGCATATTGAAAACAAAAAAGGCTTGAGTAAAATAGGTTAAAGATGAAAATTGCCCTTGTAATAGGACGAGTTTAGCTCTGAAACCCTGATTACTTTCACGGAGAATGTACAGTTTGTACAAGAAGTGATCCAATTTTTCCGTAACCCTCTCACACTTTTTAGCACTGGCTATCGGGTGAAAGTAATGATACCATGCCAATTCTCAACCATTCTCAGATTTCATTTGCAGTTGCTTTTCCATTTCAGGTCATCTTAGCTCAAAAATAAATTATGAAAATGCAGAAAAATAGCAAATGAGTCAGTAAAAAAGGTTGGAAACGTGATGATTGGCTGTGAATGGGCATATTGAATGCAGAAAAAGTATGAGTTAAATATGGTAAGAAAATGAAATCCCTTGTAAAGACGAGATTTTCGTCACGCAAACCGCCCCCCCCCCCCCCCCCCCCCCACCCCCCCCCCCCCCCCCCCCCCCCTGATAATTCGAAGGGTTGTCCAGTTTGTACACGAAGTGCAATCCAGTTTTTCCCGTAACACCTCTAAACTTTTCGCCCTTCTGCGTGGGTGAAATTATGATACCATGCCAATTTTCAACCATTTCAGAGTTTCATTGCACACAGGGCTTTTCAATTTTGGGTAATTTGCGCTCAAAATAAATAATGAAAATGCATGAAAAATAGCAAATGAAGTCAGAAAAGGTTGAAAAAGTGGATGGATGTGGAATTTGAATGGTGCATATTGAATGCAGAAAAGGTATGAGTTAAAAATATGTTAAAAAAATGAAATCCCTTTGTAATAGACGAGGTTTCGTCCCAAAACCCTGATACTTCGAAGGAGATTGTAGTGGTACACGAAGTGCATCCTTTTCCCGTAACCCTCTCCACTGTTAGGCACATGCTCGTTGGTGAATTATGATACCATGCCAATTTTCAACCATTTCAGAGTCTTTGACCAGGGCTTTTCAAGTTCAGGGTCATTATTAGCTTCAATTATAATCATGAAATGCATGAAAATTAGACAAAATGAAGTCGAAAAGGGTTGAAAGTGATGATGTGGCTTGCGAATGAGTGCATATTGAAAAAACAAAAAAGCTTGATAAAATATGTTAAAGGATTGAAAACCCTTTGTCATAGGCATGAGTTTTCTCCGAACCCTGATACTTCGAGGAGATGTCAGTTTGTACACGAAGGCATCTTTTTTTTTTATCAGTTTTTCCCGTAACCCGCTCAACTTTTTAGCATGCTATGGTGTGAAATTATGATTACCATGCCAATTTTTAACAACTATTTGGAGTCATTTGCAGCTGCTTTTCATTTCAGGGCATTAGTTCAAAATAAATCATTAAAGGCTGAAAATAGCAAATGAATTCAGAAAGGGTGGTGAAAAGTGATGATGTGGCTTCAAATGGCATAATTGAATGCAGAAAAATATTGAGTTAAAATATGTTCAAAAAAATGAAAATTACCTTTGTAATAGAGAGTTTTTCGTCCGAACCCTGTTACTTCGAACGAGATTGTCATGTTTGTACCAGAAGTGCCATCCAGCTTTTCTGTAACCCGCTAACTTTTTAGCACTATGCTAAGTGGGTGAACTATGATACCATGCACTTTTCAACCATTTCAGAGTTCATTTGTAGTGCTTTTCATTGTCAGGTCATATTACCTCAAAATTAAATCATGACTGCATGAAAAATAGCAAAATGAAGTAAGAAAAGGGTTGAAAAGTGATGATGGGCTTTGGAATGGTGCATTGGAGAATAAAAAGTCTGAGTGAAAATATGTTAAAAAAATGAAAATCCCATTGTATAGACGAGTTTTAGTCCGAAACCGTGGATACTTCAAAGGAGATTGAATAGTTTGTACACGAAACTGCATCCAGTTTTCCCGTAACTCTAACTTTTTAGAAACATGCTCATGTGGGTGAAATTATGATACAATGCCAATTTCAACCGTTTCAGAGTTCATTTGCGGTGCTTTTCACTTTCAGGGTATCTTAGCTCAAATAAATCACGAAATGCATGACAAAATAGCAAATTGAGTCAGAAACGGGTTGAAAAAGTGATGATTTGGGGTTGTCTTTTTTTTTTTGAATGGTGCAATGAATGATGAAAAGATTGAGGTAAATATATTTAAAATGAAAATCCCTTTGTAATAGACGAGTTTTCGTCGAAACCCTGATACTTCGAACGAGATTGTTACTGTTTGTACACGAAGGGCATCCAGCTTTTCCCGTAACCCTCTCACCTTTTTAGCACATGCTCGTGGGTGGGGGAAAAAAAATTATGATATCAAGCCAATTTTAAACCATTTCAGAGGTCATCGCAGTGCTTTTCAATTTCTGGGGTCATCTTAGATCAAAATAAATTAGGAAATGCATGAAAAATAGCAAATGAGGTAGAAAAGGGTGAAAAGTGATGGGATATGGCTTTGAATGGTGCATATTAATGCCCAGAAAAAAAGTCTTGAGTTAAAAGATATTAAAAAAAAATGAAATCCCTTGTAATAGACGAGTTTTCGTCCGAAACCGTGATATTCGAAGAGGTGTCCAGTTTGTACACGAAGTGCGTCGTTTCCAGAAACCCTCGCCAACTTTTTCGCACATGCTGCGGGGTGAATTTATAATACCATGCAATTTTAACCATTTCCGAGTTCATTTGCAGTGCTTTTCAATTTCAGGGTCATCTTAGCCCAAAATAAATCATGAAATGCATGAAAAAGCAACGAAGTCAGAAAAAGGGTTGAAAGAAGTTGAGATGTGCTTGGAATGGTGCATATTGAATGCAGAAAAAGTCTTGAGTTAAATATGTTAAAAAATGAAATCCCGTTGTAATAGACGAGTTCGAACGTCAGAACCCTGAGAATTCGAAGGAGATGGTCCAGTTTGTACCCGAAGTGCATCCAGTTTTCCCGTACACTCTCAACTTTTTAGCACATGCTAACGTTGGTGAAATTATGATACCATGCCAATTTCAAACCATTTCAGAGTTCATTTGCAGTGCTTTTCAATTTCAGGCGTCATCTAAGCTCAAAAAAATCATGAAATGCATGAAAAATAGCAAATGAAGTCAGACAAGGGTTCAAAAGTGAGGATGTGGCTTGAATGGTGCATATGGAAACAAAAAAAGGCTTGAGTTAAAATATGTTAAAAGATTGTTAAATCCCTTTGGAATAACGATTTTCGTCCGAAACCTGATACTTTTGAAGGAGAATGTCCAGTTTGTACACGAAGTGCCATCCATTTTCCCGAACCCTCTCAACTTTTTAGGCACATCTATGTGGGTGAAATATGACACTATGGCCAATTTTCAACCATTTCAGCGTTAATTGCAGTGCTTTTCAATCAGGTCATCTTAGCTCAAAATCAATCATGAAATGCATGAAAAATAGCAAATGAAAGTTAGAAAAGGGTTGAAAAGTGATGATGTCGCTTTGAATGGTGCATATTTATGCAAAAAAAAGCCTTGAGTTAAAAAGATGTTTTAAAAATATGGAATCCCTTTGTAATAACGAGTTTTCGTCCGAAACCCCTAATACTTGAACGAGATTGTCCGTTTGTACACGAAGGCATCCAGTTTTGTCGTAACCCCTCAATTTTTAGCCCAGCTACGTGGGTGAAATTTATGATTCCATGCCATTTTGAAACATTCAAGTTCCATTGTGCAGTGCTTTTCCAAATTCAGGGTCATCTTACCTCAAAATAAATCATGAAATGCATGAAAATAGCAAATGAATTCAGAAACATGTTACAAAGGATGATGTTGAGTGGCTTTGGAATGGTGCATATTGAATGCAGAAAAAGTCTTGAGTTAAATATATTGAAAAATTTAAATCCTTTGTAATAGACGGTTTTATTTCGAAAAAGTGAACTTCGAAGCGAGATGTCCAGTTGTACACGAAGTGCTATCCAGTTTTCCGTAACCCTCTCAATTTTCTAGCACGTGCTACGTGGGTGAACTTATGATACCATGCAATTTCAAACCATTTCAGAGTTCAGGTACAGTGCTTTTCAATTCAGGTCATCTAGCTCAAAATAAATCATGAATGCATGAAAAAATAGCAAATGAAGTAAGAAGGGTTGAAAAGTGATCATGTGGCTTGACTGGTGCATATTGATGCAGAAAAAGCCTTGAGTTAAAAATATGTTTAAAAATGAAATCCCTTTGTCATAGACGAGTTGTGTCCGAAACCCCAGATAATCGAACGAGATGTCCAGTTTGTGACACGAAGGGGATTGATCCAGTTTCCGTAACCCTCTCAACGTTTTAGCACATGCTATGGGTGAAATTTGGAACATGCCAATTTTCAAACCATTTCAGAGTTCAGTTGCAGTGCTTTCAATTCAGGGTATCTTACCTCAAATAAATCATGAAATGCATGAAAAATAGCAAAATGAAGTCAGAAAATGTTAAAAAGTGATGATGTGGCTTTGAATGGTGAATATGAAGACAGAAACAAGTCTTGAGTAAAATATATTGAAAAAGTAAATCCCTTTGTATAGGACGAGTTTTGTTCGAAACCTGATTACTTCGAAGGATATTGTCCAGTTTGCCTACACGAAGTGCATCAAGTTTTCCCGTAACCTCTCAATTTTAGCACGTGCTACGTGGAGTGAAATTATGATACTTGCCAATTTTAACCATTTTTCAAAAAAGGGGGGGGGGGGGGGGGAAAGGTTTTCCCAAAATTTACCGTTGCTTGTTCAATTTCAGGGTCACTTAGCTCAAAATAAATCCTGAAATGCATGAAAAATAGCAAATGAGAGTCAGAAAATGGTTGAAAAGTGATCATGTGGCTGTGAATGGTGCATTATTGAATGCAGAAAAAGCTTGGTTAAATATGTTAAAAAATGAAATCCCTTGTAATAGACGAGTTGTTGTCCGAAACCAGAAAATCGGAACGAGATTGTCCAGTTTGTACACGAAGTGCATCAAGTTTTTTCCGTAACCCTCACTTTTTAGCACATGCTACGTGGGTGAAATTATGATTCCATGCCAATTTTCAACCATTTCGAGTTCATTTGCAGTGCTTTTCAATTTCAGGGTCATCTTAGCTCAAAATAAATCATGACATGCATGAAAAAAGCAAATGAAGTCAGAAAAGGGTTGAAAAGGGTGATTGGCTTCGATGGTGCATATTAAATGCAGAAGAAGTCTTGAGTTTAACTATGTTAAAAAAATGAAATCCTTTGTTAATAGGCGAGCTTTCGTCCGAAACCTTGATATTCAGAAGGAGATTATCCGCTTTGTACACGAAGTCCATCCAGTTATTCCCGTAAACCTCCAACGTATTAGAACAGGCTAGTGTGGGCGAAAATATGATACCATGGCAAATATTTTTCAACCATTTAGAGTTCATTTGACAGTGCTTTTCCAATTGCAGGTCATCTTAGCTCAAATAAATATGAAATACATGAAAAATAGTACTGAAGTCAGAAAAGGGTTGAAAGTGATGAGTGGCTGTGAATGGTGCTTATTGAATGCAGAAAAACCCTTGAGTTAAATATGTTTAAAAAAAATGAAATCATTCGTAATAGGAAGATTTGTCGTCCGAAACCCTGATACTTGAAACGATATTGTCCAGTTTGTACATGTGTGCATCCAGTTTTCACGTAACCCTCTCAAACTTTTTAGCACATGCTACGTGGGTGAAATTATGATACCTGCTAATTTTCAACCATTTCATAGTTCATTGACAGTCTTTTCCATTCTGGGTTCTCTTAGCTCAAAATAAATCATGAAATGACATGAAAAATAGCAAATGAAGCAGAAAATGGTTGAAAAGTGAGATGTGGCTTTGAATGGTGCATATTTGAATGCAGAAAAAGTCTTGAGTTAATTAATTATTATTTTTTTTAAAAAAATGAAATCCCTTTGTAATAGACGAGTTTTCGTCCGAAACCATGATGTACTTCGAAGAAGATTGTCCCTTTGTACACGAGTTGCATCCAGTTTTTACCGTAACCCTCTCAATTTTTTAGCACAGCTGCGTGGGGAAATTATGATCCATGCCAATTTTCACCATTCAGAGGTCAGTTGCAGTTTTGTTGCTTTTCAATTTCAGGGTCATCTTAGCTCTAAATTAAATCATGAAATGCATTGAAAAATAGCAAATGAAGTCAGAAAAAGGGTTGAAAAATTGATGATGTGGCTTTGAAGGTGCATAGGGAATGTAGAAAAAAGCCTGAGTTAAAATAAGTTTAAAAAATGAAATCCCTTTGTAATAGACGAGCTTTCGTCAGAAACCCTAATACTTCGAACAGATTGTCCAGTTTGTACACGAAGTGCATCCAGTTTTTCTAGTAACCCTCTCCAACTTTTTTTTTAGCACATGCTAATGGGTTTGAAATTATGATTCCATGCAACTTTGCAACAATTGTAGAGTCATTTGCATTGCTTTGCAATTTAGGGTCATCTTAGCTCAAAATAAATCATGAAATGCAAGAAAATAGCAATGAAGTCAGAAAAGGTTGAAAGTGATGATGTGGCTTTGAATGCGTGCCTATTGAATGCAGAAAAAGCCTTTGAATAAAATATATTTTTAAAAATGAAATAACCTTGTAATAGACGAGTTTCGTCCGAAACCCCTGATACTCGAGGAGATTGTCCAGTTTTTACACGAGTGATCCGTTTTTCCCGTAACCCTCTCAAACTTTTAGCACATGCGACGTGGGGGGAAATTATGATACCATGCAATTTTCAACCATTTCAGAGTTCATTGAAGTGCTGTTCAATATCAAGGTCATACTTAGCTCAAAAATAAATATGAAATGCATGGAAAAAAGCAAATGAGTCCACAAAAGGGTTGAAATGGTGATGATGTGGCTTTGAATGGTGCATATTGAAATGCAGAAAAAGTTGAGTTAAAATATGTTAAAAAAATGAAATCCCTTGTATAGACGAGTTTCGTCGAAACCTGATTACTTCGAAGGAGATTGTCATGTTTGTACACAAGTCATCAGTTTTTCCCGTAACCCCTCTCAACGTTTAGAACATGCTAGGTGGGTAAATATGATACCATGACATTCTCAAACCATCCAGGTTCATTTGCAGTGCCTTTTTCAATTTCAGGTAATCCTAGCTCAAAATAAATCATGAAATGCAT
>JAAAXO010000286.1:52997-64761 GCA_011799875.1 Thinopyrum elongatum | reverse complement strand
GTAACCCTCTTACCTTTTTAGCACATGCTACGTGGGTGAAATTATGATATCATGCCAATTTTGAACCATTTCAGAGTTCATTTGCAGTGCTTTTCAATTTCAGGGTCATCTTAGCTCAAAATAAATCATGAAATGCATGAAAAATAGCAAATGAAGTCAGGAAAGGGTTGAAAAGTGATGATGTGGCTTTGAATGGTGCATATTGAATGCATAAAAAGTCTTGAGTTAAAATATATTTAAAAAAATGAAATCCCTTTTTAATAGACGAGTTTTCGTCCGAAACCGTGATACTTCGAAGGAGATTGTCCAGTTTGTACATGAAGTGCATCCAGTTTTTCCCGTAACCCTCTCAATTTTTTAGCACATGTTGCGTGAGTGAAATTATGATACCATGCCAATTTTCATCCATTTTAGAGTTGATTTGCAGTGCTTTTCAATTTCAGGGTCATCTTAGTTCAAAATAAATCATGAAATGCATGAAAAATAGCAAATGAAGTCAGAAAAGGGTTGAAAAGTGATGATGTGGCTTTGAATTGTGCATATTGAATGCGGAAAAAGCCTTGAGTTAAAATATGTTTAAAAAAATGAAATCCCATTGTAATAGACGAGCTTTCGTCAGAAACCCTAATACTTCGAACGAGATTGTCCAGTTTGTACACGAAGTGCATCCAGTTTTTCCCGTAACCCTCTCAACTTTTTAGCATATGCTACCTGGGTGAAATTATGATTCCATGCAAATTTTCAACCATTTCAGAGTTCATTTGCATTGCTTTTCAGTTTCAGGGTCATCTTAGCTCAAAATAAATCATGAAATGCAAGAAAAATAGCAAATGAAGTCAGAAAAGGGTTGAAAAGTGATGATGTGGCTTTGAATGGTGCATATTGAATGCGGAAAAAGCCTTGATTTAAAATATGCTTTAAAAAATGAAATCCCTTTGTAATAGACGAGTTTTCGTCCAAAACCCTGATACTTCGAAGGAGATTGTCCAATTTGTACACGAAGTCCATCCAGTTTTTCCCGTAACCCTCTCAACTTTTCAAAAAATGCTATGTGGGTGAAATTATGATACCATGCCAATTCTCAACCATTTCAGAGTTCATTTGCAGTGATTTTCAATTTCAGGGTCATCTTAGCTCAAAATAAATCATGAAATGCATGAAAAATAGCAAATGAAGTCAGAAAAGGGTTGAAAAGTGATGATGTGGCTTTGAATGGTGCATATTGAATGCAAAAAAAGTCTTGAGTTAAAATATGTTAAAAAAATGAAATCCCTTTGTTGTTATTGAAGCAGAAACACCTTGAAGTTAAAATATGTTCAAAAAAATGAAATACATCGTAATAGACGAGTTTCGTCCGAAACCCTGATACTTCGAAACGATCTGTCCAGTTTGTACATGTAGTGAATCAGTTTTTCACGTAACACCCCCTCAACTTTTTAGCACATGCTACGTGGGTGAAATTATGATAACATGCCAATTTCAACCATTTCAGAGTTCATTGCAGGCTTTCCATTTCTGGGTCAATCTAGCTCACCAATAATCAGGCAATGACATGAAAATAGCAAATGAAGTCAGAAAAGGGTTGAAAAGTGATGATGGCTTGAATGGTGCATATTGAATGCAGAAAAAGTCTTGAGTTAAATATATTAACTTAAAAAATGAAATCCATTTGGTAATAGGAAGAGTTTCGTCCGAAAACAATGATACTTCGAAGAGATTGTCAGTTTGTTACACGAAGAGATCCGTTTTTTTTCCCGTAACCCTCTCAATTTTTAGCACATGCCTGCGTCGGTGAAATATGAGACCATGACAATTTTCAACAATTTCAGAGTTCAGGTTCAGTGCTTTTCAATTCAGGGTCACTTAGCTCTAAAAATAAATCATGGAAATGCATGCAAAATAGCAAATGAAGTCAGAAAAGGGTTGACAATTGATGATGTGGCTTGGAATGGTGCCATATGAATGTAGAAAAAGCCTTGAGTGAAAATAAGTTTAAAAAAATGAAATCCCTTTGTAATAGACGAGCTTTCGTCAGAAAAACCTAATACTTCGACGGAGATTGTCCAGTGTGTACACGAAGTGCATACAGTTGTTCTAGTAACCCTCTCAACTTTTAGCACATGCTACCTGGGTGAAATTATTGATTCCATGCAAATTTGCAACCATTTCAGAGTTCATTTGCATTGCTTTTAAATTTCAGGGTCAGCTTAGCTCAAAATAAATCATGAAATGCAGAAAAATAGCAAATGAAGTAAGAAAAGGGTTGAAAAGTGATGAGGTGGCTTTGAATGGGGATAGGGAATGCAGAAAAAGCTCTTGAGATAAAATAAATTTTAAAAAATAAATACTTTGTAATAGCGCGTTTCGTCCGAAACCCCTGCTACTTCGAAGGAGATTGTCCAGTTGTTACACGAAGTGCATCCAGTTTTTTCCGTAACCCTCTCAACTTTTTGCAATGTACGTGGGTGAAATTATGATACCCTGCCATTTTTCAACATTGCAGAGTCATTTGAAAGTGCTTTTCAATATCCAGGTCATTCTTAGCTCAAAATAAATCGTGAAATGATGAAAAAAAATAGACAAATGAATTCACAAAAGGGTTGAATTGATGATGTGGCTTGAATGGTGCATATGAATGCAGAAAAGTATGAGTTTAAAATATGTTAAAAAAAATGAAATACCTTGTAATAGACGAGTTTCGTCCGAAACCCTGATACTTTCGAAGGAGATTGTCAGTTTGTACACCGAAGTCAATCAAGTTGTTCCCGAACCCTCTCAACTTTTTAGAACATGCTATGTGGGTGAAAATTATGGATACAATGACACGTTCAAACCATTCAGAGTTCATTTGACCAGTGCTTTTCAATTTCAGGGTTCATCCTAGCTCAAAATTAAATATGAAATTGCATGAAATAGCAAATGAAGTCAGGAAGGGTTGAAAAGTGATGATGATGGCTTTGAAGGTGCATATTGAATGAGGAAAAAGTCTTGAGTTAAAATATATTAAAAAAAATGAAATCCCGTTGTAATAGAGAGTTTTCGTCCGAAACCCCCCACCCACCACCCACACCCCACCCCACCCATGCATTCGAACGAGATTGTCAGTTGTACACGAAGTGCATCCAGTTTTCCCGATAAAACCCTCTCAACTTTTGCACATGATACGTGGGTGAAATTTATGATATCATGCCATTTTGAACCATTTCGAGTGCATTTGCAGTGCTTTAAATTCAGGGTCATCAGCTCAAAAATAAATCATGAATGCATGAAAAAAATAGCAACTGAAGTCGGAAAGGGTGAAAAGTGATGAGTGGCTCGACTGGTGCATATTGAATGAGAAAAAGTCCGTGAGTTAAAATCTATTTAAAAAAAATGAAATCCCTTTTTAATAGAAGAGTTTTCGTCCGAAACCGTGTACTTCGAAGGAGATTGTCCAGTTTGTACATGAAGTGCATCAGTTTTCCCGTAACCCTATCAATGTTTTAGCACATGCTGCGGGGTGAAATTATGATACAAATGCCAATGTTCATCATTTTAGAGGTGATGTGCAGTGATTTTCAATTTCAGGGTTTATCTAGTTCAAAATTTAATCATGAAATGCATGAACAAAATAGCAAATGAAGTCAGAAAAGGGTGAAAAGTGATGATTGTGGCTTGAATGGCATATTGATGCGGAAAAACGCCGTGAGTTTAAAATATGTTTAACAAATGAAATCCCATGTACTAGACGAGCTGCGTCAGAAAACCCTAATACTTCGAAGGAGATGTCCCGTTTTTAAACAAAGTGCATCCAGTTTTTTCCAGTAACCCTATCAACTTTTTAGCACATGTCGTGGGTGAAATTATGATCCATGCCAATTTTCAACCATTTCAGAGTTTAATTTGCAGTGCTTTTCAATTTTTTCAGGGTCATTTAGCTAAAATAAATCATGAAAATGCATGAAAAATAGCAAATGAAGTCACAAATGGGTGAAAAGTGATGATGTGGCTTGAATGTGCATCTTGAATGCAAAAAAGCTTGAGTTAATAAGTGAAAAAAATGAAACCTTTGTAATAGACGAGTTGTCGTCCGAAACCCTGATACTTCGAAGGAGATTGTCCAATTTGTACACGAAGTCAATCCCGTTGTTTCCGTAACCCCTCTCAACTTTTAAAACATGCTATGTGTGAAATTAGATACCATGCCAATTCTCAAACAATTTCAGAGTTCATTTGCAGTGATTTTCATTCAGGGCATCTTGCTCAAAATAAATCATAATGCATGAAAAAATAGCCAAATGAAGTCCGAAAAGGTTGAAAAGTGATGATGGGGCCTTTGAATGGTGCATAGTGAATGCACAAAAAAAGTCTTGAGTTAAATAGTTAAAAAAATGAAATCCCTTTATAGACGGTTTTCAAAGGAACCCTGATACTTCGAAATGCATCCAGTTTGTACACGAAGTGCAATCAAGTTTTTCCAGTAACCCTCTCAACTTTTTACACGTGCTACAGTTGGTTGATGGATGAAATTATGATACCATCCAATTTCAACCATTTCAGAGTTCATTTGCAGTGATTTCAATTTCAGGGTCATTCTTAGCTCAAAATAAACATGAATGCATGAAAATAGCAATGAAGTCAGAAAAGGCTGAAAAGTGATGATGTGGCTTTGAATGGTGCATATTGAAAACAAAAAAGGCTTGAGTAAAATAGGTTAAAGATGAAAATTGCCCTTGTAATAGGACGAGTTTAGCTCTGAAACCCTGATTACTTTCACGGAGAATGTACAGTTTGTACAAGAAGTGATCCAATTTTTCCGTAACCCTCTCACACTTTTTAGCACTGGCTATCGGGTGAAAGTAATGATACCATGCCAATTCTCAACCATTCTCAGATTTCATTTGCAGTTGCTTTTCCATTTCAGGTCATCTTAGCTCAAAAATAAATTATGAAAATGCAGAAAAATAGCAAATGAGTCAGTAAAAAAGGTTGGAAACGTGATGATTGGCTGTGAATGGGCATATTGAATGCAGAAAAAGTATGAGTTAAATATGGTAAGAAAATGAAATCCCTTGTAAAGACGAGATTTTCGTCACGCAAACCGCCCCCCCCCCCCCCCCCCCCCCACCCCCCCCCCCCCCCCCCCCCCCCTGATAATTCGAAGGGTTGTCCAGTTTGTACACGAAGTGCAATCCAGTTTTTCCCGTAACACCTCTAAACTTTTCGCCCTTCTGCGTGGGTGAAATTATGATACCATGCCAATTTTCAACCATTTCAGAGTTTCATTGCACACAGGGCTTTTCAATTTTGGGTAATTTGCGCTCAAAATAAATAATGAAAATGCATGAAAAATAGCAAATGAAGTCAGAAAAGGTTGAAAAAGTGGATGGATGTGGAATTTGAATGGTGCATATTGAATGCAGAAAAGGTATGAGTTAAAAATATGTTAAAAAAATGAAATCCCTTTGTAATAGACGAGGTTTCGTCCCAAAACCCTGATACTTCGAAGGAGATTGTAGTGGTACACGAAGTGCATCCTTTTCCCGTAACCCTCTCCACTGTTAGGCACATGCTCGTTGGTGAATTATGATACCATGCCAATTTTCAACCATTTCAGAGTCTTTGACCAGGGCTTTTCAAGTTCAGGGTCATTATTAGCTTCAATTATAATCATGAAATGCATGAAAATTAGACAAAATGAAGTCGAAAAGGGTTGAAAGTGATGATGTGGCTTGCGAATGAGTGCATATTGAAAAAACAAAAAAGCTTGATAAAATATGTTAAAGGATTGAAAACCCTTTGTCATAGGCATGAGTTTTCTCCGAACCCTGATACTTCGAGGAGATGTCAGTTTGTACACGAAGGCATCTTTTTTTTTTATCAGTTTTTCCCGTAACCCGCTCAACTTTTTAGCATGCTATGGTGTGAAATTATGATTACCATGCCAATTTTTAACAACTATTTGGAGTCATTTGCAGCTGCTTTTCATTTCAGGGCATTAGTTCAAAATAAATCATTAAAGGCTGAAAATAGCAAATGAATTCAGAAAGGGTGGTGAAAAGTGATGATGTGGCTTCAAATGGCATAATTGAATGCAGAAAAATATTGAGTTAAAATATGTTCAAAAAAATGAAAATTACCTTTGTAATAGAGAGTTTTTCGTCCGAACCCTGTTACTTCGAACGAGATTGTCATGTTTGTACCAGAAGTGCCATCCAGCTTTTCTGTAACCCGCTAACTTTTTAGCACTATGCTAAGTGGGTGAACTATGATACCATGCACTTTTCAACCATTTCAGAGTTCATTTGTAGTGCTTTTCATTGTCAGGTCATATTACCTCAAAATTAAATCATGACTGCATGAAAAATAGCAAAATGAAGTAAGAAAAGGGTTGAAAAGTGATGATGGGCTTTGGAATGGTGCATTGGAGAATAAAAAGTCTGAGTGAAAATATGTTAAAAAAATGAAAATCCCATTGTATAGACGAGTTTTAGTCCGAAACCGTGGATACTTCAAAGGAGATTGAATAGTTTGTACACGAAACTGCATCCAGTTTTCCCGTAACTCTAACTTTTTAGAAACATGCTCATGTGGGTGAAATTATGATACAATGCCAATTTCAACCGTTTCAGAGTTCATTTGCGGTGCTTTTCACTTTCAGGGTATCTTAGCTCAAATAAATCACGAAATGCATGACAAAATAGCAAATTGAGTCAGAAACGGGTTGAAAAAGTGATGATTTGGGGTTGTCTTTTTTTTTTTGAATGGTGCAATGAATGATGAAAAGATTGAGGTAAATATATTTAAAATGAAAATCCCTTTGTAATAGACGAGTTTTCGTCGAAACCCTGATACTTCGAACGAGATTGTTACTGTTTGTACACGAAGGGCATCCAGCTTTTCCCGTAACCCTCTCACCTTTTTAGCACATGCTCGTGGGTGGGGGAAAAAAAATTATGATATCAAGCCAATTTTAAACCATTTCAGAGGTCATCGCAGTGCTTTTCAATTTCTGGGGTCATCTTAGATCAAAATAAATTAGGAAATGCATGAAAAATAGCAAATGAGGTAGAAAAGGGTGAAAAGTGATGGGATATGGCTTTGAATGGTGCATATTAATGCCCAGAAAAAAAGTCTTGAGTTAAAAGATATTAAAAAAAAATGAAATCCCTTGTAATAGACGAGTTTTCGTCCGAAACCGTGATATTCGAAGAGGTGTCCAGTTTGTACACGAAGTGCGTCGTTTCCAGAAACCCTCGCCAACTTTTTCGCACATGCTGCGGGGTGAATTTATAATACCATGCAATTTTAACCATTTCCGAGTTCATTTGCAGTGCTTTTCAATTTCAGGGTCATCTTAGCCCAAAATAAATCATGAAATGCATGAAAAAGCAACGAAGTCAGAAAAAGGGTTGAAAGAAGTTGAGATGTGCTTGGAATGGTGCATATTGAATGCAGAAAAAGTCTTGAGTTAAATATGTTAAAAAATGAAATCCCGTTGTAATAGACGAGTTCGAACGTCAGAACCCTGAGAATTCGAAGGAGATGGTCCAGTTTGTACCCGAAGTGCATCCAGTTTTCCCGTACACTCTCAACTTTTTAGCACATGCTAACGTTGGTGAAATTATGATACCATGCCAATTTCAAACCATTTCAGAGTTCATTTGCAGTGCTTTTCAATTTCAGGCGTCATCTAAGCTCAAAAAAATCATGAAATGCATGAAAAATAGCAAATGAAGTCAGACAAGGGTTCAAAAGTGAGGATGTGGCTTGAATGGTGCATATGGAAACAAAAAAAGGCTTGAGTTAAAATATGTTAAAAGATTGTTAAATCCCTTTGGAATAACGATTTTCGTCCGAAACCTGATACTTTTGAAGGAGAATGTCCAGTTTGTACACGAAGTGCCATCCATTTTCCCGAACCCTCTCAACTTTTTAGGCACATCTATGTGGGTGAAATATGACACTATGGCCAATTTTCAACCATTTCAGCGTTAATTGCAGTGCTTTTCAATCAGGTCATCTTAGCTCAAAATCAATCATGAAATGCATGAAAAATAGCAAATGAAAGTTAGAAAAGGGTTGAAAAGTGATGATGTCGCTTTGAATGGTGCATATTTATGCAAAAAAAAGCCTTGAGTTAAAAAGATGTTTTAAAAATATGGAATCCCTTTGTAATAACGAGTTTTCGTCCGAAACCCCTAATACTTGAACGAGATTGTCCGTTTGTACACGAAGGCATCCAGTTTTGTCGTAACCCCTCAATTTTTAGCCCAGCTACGTGGGTGAAATTTATGATTCCATGCCATTTTGAAACATTCAAGTTCCATTGTGCAGTGCTTTTCCAAATTCAGGGTCATCTTACCTCAAAATAAATCATGAAATGCATGAAAATAGCAAATGAATTCAGAAACATGTTACAAAGGATGATGTTGAGTGGCTTTGGAATGGTGCATATTGAATGCAGAAAAAGTCTTGAGTTAAATATATTGAAAAATTTAAATCCTTTGTAATAGACGGTTTTATTTCGAAAAAGTGAACTTCGAAGCGAGATGTCCAGTTGTACACGAAGTGCTATCCAGTTTTCCGTAACCCTCTCAATTTTCTAGCACGTGCTACGTGGGTGAACTTATGATACCATGCAATTTCAAACCATTTCAGAGTTCAGGTACAGTGCTTTTCAATTCAGGTCATCTAGCTCAAAATAAATCATGAATGCATGAAAAAATAGCAAATGAAGTAAGAAGGGTTGAAAAGTGATCATGTGGCTTGACTGGTGCATATTGATGCAGAAAAAGCCTTGAGTTAAAAATATGTTTAAAAATGAAATCCCTTTGTCATAGACGAGTTGTGTCCGAAACCCCAGATAATCGAACGAGATGTCCAGTTTGTGACACGAAGGGGATTGATCCAGTTTCCGTAACCCTCTCAACGTTTTAGCACATGCTATGGGTGAAATTTGGAACATGCCAATTTTCAAACCATTTCAGAGTTCAGTTGCAGTGCTTTCAATTCAGGGTATCTTACCTCAAATAAATCATGAAATGCATGAAAAATAGCAAAATGAAGTCAGAAAATGTTAAAAAGTGATGATGTGGCTTTGAATGGTGAATATGAAGACAGAAACAAGTCTTGAGTAAAATATATTGAAAAAGTAAATCCCTTTGTATAGGACGAGTTTTGTTCGAAACCTGATTACTTCGAAGGATATTGTCCAGTTTGCCTACACGAAGTGCATCAAGTTTTCCCGTAACCTCTCAATTTTAGCACGTGCTACGTGGAGTGAAATTATGATACTTGCCAATTTTAACCATTTTTCAAAAAAGGGGGGGGGGGGGGGGGAAAGGTTTTCCCAAAATTTACCGTTGCTTGTTCAATTTCAGGGTCACTTAGCTCAAAATAAATCCTGAAATGCATGAAAAATAGCAAATGAGAGTCAGAAAATGGTTGAAAAGTGATCATGTGGCTGTGAATGGTGCATTATTGAATGCAGAAAAAGCTTGGTTAAATATGTTAAAAAATGAAATCCCTTGTAATAGACGAGTTGTTGTCCGAAACCAGAAAATCGGAACGAGATTGTCCAGTTTGTACACGAAGTGCATCAAGTTTTTTCCGTAACCCTCACTTTTTAGCACATGCTACGTGGGTGAAATTATGATTCCATGCCAATTTTCAACCATTTCGAGTTCATTTGCAGTGCTTTTCAATTTCAGGGTCATCTTAGCTCAAAATAAATCATGACATGCATGAAAAAAGCAAATGAAGTCAGAAAAGGGTTGAAAAGGGTGATTGGCTTCGATGGTGCATATTAAATGCAGAAGAAGTCTTGAGTTTAACTATGTTAAAAAAATGAAATCCTTTGTTAATAGGCGAGCTTTCGTCCGAAACCTTGATATTCAGAAGGAGATTATCCGCTTTGTACACGAAGTCCATCCAGTTATTCCCGTAAACCTCCAACGTATTAGAACAGGCTAGTGTGGGCGAAAATATGATACCATGGCAAATATTTTTCAACCATTTAGAGTTCATTTGACAGTGCTTTTCCAATTGCAGGTCATCTTAGCTCAAATAAATATGAAATACATGAAAAATAGTACTGAAGTCAGAAAAGGGTTGAAAGTGATGAGTGGCTGTGAATGGTGCTTATTGAATGCAGAAAAACCCTTGAGTTAAATATGTTTAAAAAAAATGAAATCATTCGTAATAGGAAGATTTGTCGTCCGAAACCCTGATACTTGAAACGATATTGTCCAGTTTGTACATGTGTGCATCCAGTTTTCACGTAACCCTCTCAAACTTTTTAGCACATGCTACGTGGGTGAAATTATGATACCTGCTAATTTTCAACCATTTCATAGTTCATTGACAGTCTTTTCCATTCTGGGTTCTCTTAGCTCAAAATAAATCATGAAATGACATGAAAAATAGCAAATGAAGCAGAAAATGGTTGAAAAGTGAGATGTGGCTTTGAATGGTGCATATTTGAATGCAGAAAAAGTCTTGAGTTAATTAATTATTATTTTTTTTAAAAAAATGAAATCCCTTTGTAATAGACGAGTTTTCGTCCGAAACCATGATGTACTTCGAAGAAGATTGTCCCTTTGTACACGAGTTGCATCCAGTTTTTACCGTAACCCTCTCAATTTTTTAGCACAGCTGCGTGGGGAAATTATGATCCATGCCAATTTTCACCATTCAGAGGTCAGTTGCAGTTTTGTTGCTTTTCAATTTCAGGGTCATCTTAGCTCTAAATTAAATCATGAAATGCATTGAAAAATAGCAAATGAAGTCAGAAAAAGGGTTGAAAAATTGATGATGTGGCTTTGAAGGTGCATAGGGAATGTAGAAAAAAGCCTGAGTTAAAATAAGTTTAAAAAATGAAATCCCTTTGTAATAGACGAGCTTTCGTCAGAAACCCTAATACTTCGAACAGATTGTCCAGTTTGTACACGAAGTGCATCCAGTTTTTCTAGTAACCCTCTCCAACTTTTTTTTTAGCACATGCTAATGGGTTTGAAATTATGATTCCATGCAACTTTGCAACAATTGTAGAGTCATTTGCATTGCTTTGCAATTTAGGGTCATCTTAGCTCAAAATAAATCATGAAATGCAAGAAAATAGCAATGAAGTCAGAAAAGGTTGAAAGTGATGATGTGGCTTTGAATGCGTGCCTATTGAATGCAGAAAAAGCCTTTGAATAAAATATATTTTTAAAAATGAAATAACCTTGTAATAGACGAGTTTCGTCCGAAACCCCTGATACTCGAGGAGATTGTCCAGTTTTTACACGAGTGATCCGTTTTTCCCGTAACCCTCTCAAACTTTTAGCACATGCGACGTGGGGGGAAATTATGATACCATGCAATTTTCAACCATTTCAGAGTTCATTGAAGTGCTGTTCAATATCAAGGTCATACTTAGCTCAAAAATAAATATGAAATGCATGGAAAAAAGCAAATGAGTCCACAAAAGGGTTGAAATGGTGATGATGTGGCTTTGAATGGTGCATATTGAAATGCAGAAAAAGTTGAGTTAAAATATGTTAAAAAAATGAAATCCCTTGTATAGACGAGTTTCGTCGAAACCTGATTACTTCGAAGGAGATTGTCATGTTTGTACACAAGTCATCAGTTTTTCCCGTAACCCCTCTCAACGTTTAGAACATGCTAGGTGGGTAAATATGATACCATGACATTCTCAAACCATCCAGGTTCATTTGCAGTGCCTTTTTCAATTTCAGGTAATCCTAGCTCAAAATAAATCATGAAATGCATGAAAAATAGC
>JAAAXO010000286.1:32012-50349 GCA_011799875.1 Thinopyrum elongatum | reverse complement strand
ACACGCTTAGGTCCATCTACTGCTGAATCCTAGACGGAGTTCTGGAGAAATCACCGAAAAAGTTTCGGACATCGAAAAATGTTTCGGACAGCGGAAAAGTTCCGCAGAGAGAGGTCACCGAATGAGTTCCGTGATACGAAAAGTTGTTTTCAGATGATACCATAAAGTCAAAATTGGTTTCAGCACTGCCTGATAATTCTTGGAGGGTGCCAGAATTGTCTTGAAACTTCTTGGAATTTTCTGGAAGAAAAACCGGAAATGTGTCCGGAGTTCCGGAACCACTTCAGATGCTTTTCGCAGATGAAAACTAAACTGGATATTGTTCCAGAATGTGTTGAATATTTTAGTGGGTACTGGAATTTCTAAGACCACATAAATATTTTCATTTCGAACGGACCTGAAGAATGTCGTGCGTGAATAGTGAAAGTGCTTTTTGGGTTACGTTTTGGAAAGCCACTTTTTGGGGGCTTTATCCAAAATACTCTAGGGATGACATGGATGGATTGGGAGGCCCTCTGGGGGCCCCCCCGGGGTGTGGCGGCCAAGTAAAGGTGCTCTCCTTGGAGCCCCTCTTGTTCCTTGTTTTCAACCCCTTAAACACCCTTGGTGGGAAGGACTTCATTCATGTTGTTTGGGTTTCTTATTGTTAAAACCACCCTAACCCCTTGGATTTTCTATAAATAGAGGTGGAGAGGCCGAGCCTCCACACTCACTCCTTCTCACATACAAGGTTGCGTCTCATTGCAGTGATCTGGCTGTCTCTCCTCCCTCATCCCAGACGAAATAGTTTTCGTAGAGCCAAAGCTTCTGGTTTCCGTGGGAAAGTTCTTCGGCGAGCCCTGCCGGATAGATTGACTACCGTACTGTTGTGCAACTCTAGTAGAGAGGTCCGTAGTTTCGATCTTAGTGCCCGAGGGGCTGTTCGTGAGTGCCCTCCCGAAGGGCTGTCCAAGTGACGGTCCAAGTTTCTGTGGTCCTCCGAAGGGCTGTCCGAGTGACCGTTCGAGTTTCGAGGTCCTCCGAAGGGCTTCCGCGACGACCCGTCCGGGGGACTGTCCGACCGCTCCTCCCGGGGCTTGTTCCGGGTGCGGTGAGGGTATCCATCCTCGCGGTTGGGAGGTTTAATCCCTATCTGCGGGGATCTGCACCGCCGATCGTCATCGACCTACTTCCGCTGCGCTACTAGTCGGTAAACGAAAATGATCAAACCTTGTATGCAGTCCTCCATAGTGGTCCTGGGCTGGTGCTAGGTCGAATTTTTTTTTTGTTTTTTGCTGCGTTACCCTACAGTGGCATCATGAGCCGTGCTATGTCGTAGATGCAGGTTGCGATCTAGAATACATAGAGACTTTATGGGTGTTGCACAATATAATTAGGTAGTAGATTAGTTCTATTACTGAAAATTATTTGTGCGGTAGCAGATGAAATCTGTTACCCGATGTTCTTGTTGCTTCCTGAATTTGCATATTTCTTGATCTTGATAACAGTATGGTGGGAGTTTCAATGTTCTGGCAATCCGCGATCCTGATTGATCAACGAAGTCATAACATTCATTGAATTCCACCTAGGTAAAAAGAAAGATGAAATTTCGCAACGAAAGGGCAATGCGATATGATCTGCAGCGGGGTCATGCGTATGACGAAGTTTAGTATGGGGTTCGATATTTTATTACTCGTGCTTCATACACCCTGCATTGTTAATCTAGCGACTTGAATTATCTACTTTGATGATGGACGTTGGTAGCTTTGGTTTGTTTCAAAACCTTAGAAGCCACGAAAAACAAGTTTTTGCATGGACCGATTAGAGACGTCTAACTGGTTTTGCAGGAGGGTTTGCATGTGCATGTGATGTGGTAGAGCAGTGCTCATAATAATTTGATTATTATGAGAATGACTATATGATGTAAATTAATTAACATGACCTGCGTGTCAATTCGGCATGATGGCTGGAGCCATATGATTGCAGTTTAATGACCTGCGTGTCAACCTTGTGTAAATGCACTTATTTTATTAGCTTAGAGATGCAATATTATCTGGTGCATCGACAATGTGGTGGCAATCTTCGCAGAGGTAACACCGACGCGAATGCCGAAACGAAGAAATACAAAGACTTCTCCGTCAAAAGGGCTTATACCATACAATGCTATTATGAATTGGCCTGAGATGTTTATCCCTTATGATGCACCTTCTTGATTGCACGGTAGTCGCTTTTATTAGGGTGATCTCTCAACAAAAATTCATAGTTTGATAGTGTTCTCCAAGTGTAGCAACCGTCACGGCACCTAACTTTTCGGGTGGCGCCATGACTAACATGGGTCGAACGATTAGGATTGTGTTAGGCGGGTGAGTTCAGACCTCGCAGCGAGATCACTTGGTTGTCTTTGACGTTCAGTGCATGCCAGTCATGAGCTCGGAACACGCCCATCGAAAGATGAACAAGAGTCGCATAGAGGATGTGATTGGCAGTGGCCTACCGGTTAAGATTTTTCGTCATCGGGGTGACTAACATCAATACGAATACACAAACACGGTCTTGAATCACTCACATAACAATATGAGAGATAATTGTTTGAGTGGGATGCGCTGTTGATTAACTTGTTTAATTCTCAGTGCAATTAATTTTGAACATTGTCTAAGTCTGATTTGCATAATAGTTGTAGATAATGGCTCCGCGTTTCACCTTCCCTATTAAAGTTGAATAGCTGTTAAATATCTGGTTAAAACTTTAACGTTTGGTAACGTAATGTGAGGATTGTCCTCAAGAGTGCCAAGAAGGACTTTGTCCTATCGCATACTTTGGTATTCTCTCGCTTATGCTATGGATCACAATGGTGACTCTCGTCCTTCGATCCAAAGCTAGAATTCCGTTTCAGTCAAGTGCAATATGTTTGTTTCCATGAGCCCCGAACTTCGAAAGTTTGGATAGTTAATGTGATATTCATGAATCTGGAAATCATTTTCACAGACGACAAAGGCTAAAGATATGAGATATCTCAAAGCAATGTTTGTTTTGCAAACTATTAGTAAAAGAAGTTTACTATGCATTAGACGCTAGAGACGGGGATCCAGATATACGCTATCATATGATAAAAGGTGAATAAAACAAAACTTAAGAGAAAGAAGTGTCCGATGGTGTTAGTGAAACTTTCACGCCTAGGAAGTCCGAGGCTAACGCCCATCTTAAGTTGGGTGCTTCTTCTGAGAGTAAAAAAATCTAAAAGTTAAAACCGTTAGAAGTATAAAGCAATAAGAAAGAAGACTGGAATATCCAGCTCATGTTGAATGTCATACAAAGTTTTTTTGATGTATAAAGGCTGGTCAAAGATATAGTTCTTGGGAATTATGGTTAAACATGTTATCACTAATTCTTGGGTATTGTGAGACAATCACAAGATACACCGCTCGATTGCATTCTGTTGCACACTCGATGTAAGAGCTACTATGGCCTGAAGACCTAGCCAGGAATGAGGTTGGATACCACACTGGGACATAGTAATTTACTATACTTCCATCGGTGTATTACCTATGTTTTACTTTCATAATTTCATTTTAGAGTTTCACACTCTGACCCTTTGCATAGGTATCTTGCAAGAAGGTTGTTCATAGAGAACTTTGATGTTCGGTGTTATGAATAACATAAGGGCCATACTTTCATTATATGAGATGTATGTTTGAATATTGATAATAATATATTACCTCTGGATTATTCATAATTCATTTTAGAGTTTTTACCTCTAGCCCCTTGCACAATGTTTGTTGCAAAAAGGTTGTTCAAAAAGAACAAAATTGTTGTTCAGTATTATGAAAATATGAAGGGCCATGCTTCCATCCTCGATGTGACGTATGTTATGAATATTGATGGTAATATGATACACCCTATACCTGACGCTAATATCAAAAGACTAAAAGAATACCACACACAGTGTGCAACTGCATTGGTCACATTGGGAAACCCGCATGGATAATTCCCTTATGATGGATTTTGAAGTCATTTTGATTTTGAAATCATCTGACACTGCAACTGTCTCCTAAAAGAGAAGTGACTGAAATAACCGTTCACGCCATAAGGAACCGAGCAAATAACTTATTGGTGATCATACATTTGATGTATGTAGTTCAATAAATATTGTTGCAAGTAGTGGATTTATCTCTCTTCAGAAATGACTCAGTAGATATGTGGATATTACTATGATGACGTAAGTCTGGATCTTTTGAATTCATTCAAAAGGTTTTCAATATATGTAGAATGTTTGTAACAAGAAGTATGTTTTCACAATTCGATTGCAGAAAAGATATTTGAGTTTACAGTTTAGCGAATGTCTGATGAGTTGTGAAAGGGTTTCATACTTGCACCTCCCGGAACATCCACTGCAGAGTGGAAAGTCCGTGAAAATGTATCGAACCATTTAGACATGGTAAGATCAAAGATGAAATAAATAAATTTGCCATTATCCCTTTAAGATGATGCTTTATAGACTGCGGCTTTTACACTAAAAAGAGCTCCATCGGTCTGTTGAAATGAAACCATGGTATGGTATGCCCACCATGTTATATCTTTTCTTAACATTTGGAATATGTGGGCTTGTGTAAAAGGGTTACAAACCATTCCAAATCAGACAAGTGCTACCTTTTGGGTTATCCAAGTCATTGGGTATTCCACCACCACTATACCGAGGCAAAAGTTTTTGGCCACAAAATGTTAATGCTTTTAAAGAGAATTGTTCGCAAGCAAGTGAGTGGGGTGGACAGTGCAACTCGACGAGATAACCAGTATCTTCGTCATCAGGTCAAAGGAAAGGAACCTTGGAAGTGATTCCGAGTTTTCCTACTGCGACTGATACGGAAGTCTCTACAATAAATGTATGGACCTTCGGTCGAACTTAGCTGAACCACGTAGGCAAGGCTCGTGCAAACCTCTCATGTGCGCAGACAAGATATTGTTGTTTATACAACAGTATCGGACCGTTGATAGCCTAAGAAGGAAGCCGTATGATGGTCCAACTAGGAGGCTCAACAGTAGACAGTATACGATCGAAACTGGATTCAAGATCAAATATGCATTACGTATGACTTGACCTTGCAGGCAACCGCCATCTCGATAGAGCGTTCAGATAATCTCGAACTTTTATGGAACTATAAAATGATGTGGATAAAATGTTTTATCCATAAAGCTCGACTTGTTGCAATAACAAGTTCAAGGATTGACTATGATGAGGTTGTTTCACATAGCGAAGCTTAAAGTCGGTTCGGGTTGAACTAGTATTGATACATATTTCATCATGAGATATGAAACATGGATGACAAAAAGATTTCCATCTGATGTGAAAGGAAACCAAGGACTTGCATGTGCTATATTCCAAGGTATTTTGTCAGTCCAAAGGATGCTAGTACTATGCTAACTTCAGAGTTCCAGCATGGACAGAAGAGAGCAAATGAGTTGGAATCTTCTGTGTTTTGATGGATTGGTCAAAAGGTTTTGACTTCATCAATGGGTAACGAAGATGCTTGGATTCAAGAAAGTAGTGGAGCATAATAATTTCTAAGAACGTTGTGTGCTTGACACATTTGTTAATTGGAAATAAATTTCTTTGACACGAATTAGGACTTTCATTTGAAAATAGTTTTTCGATGAAGTGCTTGGGCTAAATGGCCTCATATTAGGCTAATGAATCTATGGATATGATTTGCCTAATAGGCTAAGCAATGAATACATATTGACAAGATGCTAAAACTTTTTAGCATTTAAAACGCCAGGAGTGATTCTTGCCGAAGTCACATGGAAAGAGTTTTTGCAAGACTCGGTGGTCCCAAAACACTAATGAGCAAAATACATGATGGTGATTCGACACACCTTCATGTTTGGATTAATCATGTTTCCATGGTATGTAAAAACAACCAGATTGTCCAATACTCCAAAGTTGTTGCGAGTATAGATACCAAGTGATCAAAGTTCTGATCCATGGGACAATAGTGAAAAAGGGTCATTGAGTACTATATAGCCTGATGACATGTTTTCTCGCAAGCGGATCATGAAGAGTCGTTTGTAAAAGGTTACATCGACAGTCTTCATCCATGCTCCAAGCACATTTTCGATTTAATTGATGGTTTTTGTGTAACACACATATGGTGGCACGTAGTTGGAAATTGTTCCAAACAAATTACTGTGGCGAATTCTATAATAGAGGCTAAGTACTGTTACCCGCTTTCGAGCGACAAAAAATGTTGAATCATAATAGTTCATTCATGAACTTAGTATGGTTCCAAGATGGCTTTTGTCAATGGACACTACTGCGGTAGTTGCTTTCCATAACTCAGTCTGAGAATCCAGGTTCGACCTTTGCTTCACATACATACAAAGCCAAGTCCACACAAATATGAATTTTGTGAAGCGTAAAAAACGCGAGGAACGCAAAGATACACCGGAGCTGAAGTCGTCCAAGATCCGTTGGACATCGGCTATACCACATGCGAAGCATATTTACAACCGGTGTGCCACAGGTGTAAAGTGCATTAGCATTAACTAGATTATTGACTCTAGTGCAAGTGGGAGTCTGTTATGAGATATGCCCTAGAGGCAATATAATGTTATTATTTATCTCCATGCTCGTTATATTTTTATGTTCCATGCTATAACTGCGTGGTTCCCGAGCCCGTATATCCCATAAGGCTCTGGGGAAAGCCCATTGCACGTGGTGGAAATACTAAACGATAAAATGTATTCCTGTCATGCCTCTAGACTATACTCAAGGTTGGCAGATGATTAGGTTTTCCCAATCATGGGCATGTCTATGCGACAACTTTGAGGGCAGAATGTTAGAGAACATTTGTGTTGAATCGACCCTATTGATGTTATGCTATGAGATTCATTCGTCAAAAGTTAATGGTTAATAACACCGAGATGGTTAATGTATGCATAATTCCTCAACCATGAGAGTATCGAGTTTCTTCATGCTTGATTCATGAACTTTGGGGTTTGTTAACCTCATCCGTAACTTGGATGGCTATTACGGCGGCTACGGGTTCATGGGAAAGTATGTCAAGTAACTTGATATCTCAGATTGGGATTTGCTCCTCCGACGATGGAGAGATATCTCTGGGCCCTCTCAGTGTATGGTATCCATCATCGTCTGGCCAGACCCTTTGTGATTTGATCACGGGGATGCCGGAACATGGTAACGAAAAGAGAACAATACCGATAACGGGGTAACTGCATAGTGGACAAGTTGTTGATCACGGGGATGCCAACATTCTCACCTCGGTATTTGTAACATATCGTGAAGCAACAGAATAGCCACGCAACTGGAGTTCACTCGAATATTCATTCGTGTGGGTATAGGGGTCAATATGGGTGTCCACGGCTCCGATGTTGATCTTGATCGGAAGGTTCCGTGTCATGTCTACCTTCACGAACCTATAGGGTCCACGCATTACGGGCATCTATCTGCTGAATACTAGACAGGGAGTCTTGAGAGAAAATCACCGAAAAAGTTTCGGACATCCGAAAAAGTTTCGGACAGCGGAAAAGTTCCGCAGAGAGTCACCGGATGAGTTCCGTTGATACTGAAAAGTTGTTTCAGAGGATACCATAACGTCAAATTGGTTTCGGCACATGCCTGATAATTCTTGGAGGGTGCCAAATTGTTCTGGAAACTTCTGGAATTTTCTGGAAGAAAACCGGAAATGTTTCCGGAGCTGCCGGAACACACTTCAGATGCTTTTCGCAGATGAAAATCACTAACTGGAATTGTTCCAGAATGTGTTGAAAATTATTTTAGTGGGTACTGGAAATGTTCTAAGCCCACATAAATTTTTCAGTTCGAACGGACGTTGAAAAATGTCGTCGTAATAGTGAAAGTGCTTTTTGGGTTACTTTTTGGAAATCCACTTGTTTGGGCTTTATCCCAAAATATCTAGGGATGACATGGATGGATTGGGAGGCCCTCATGGGGCCCCCCCAAGGGGTGTGTCCGCCGTAGTGGCTCCTCCTTGAGCCCCTCTTGTTCCTTTGTTTTCACTCCTAAACCCTTGGGATGGAATGACTTCATTCCATGCGCTTTTGGGTTTATTGTAAAACCACCCTACCCTTGGGATTTCCTATAAATAGAGGTGGAGGGGCAGCCCTCCACACTCACGTCCTTCTCACATACAAGTGCCATTGCAATGATCTGGCTCTCTCTCCCTCCCCGCGAAATAGTTTCGTAGAGCCAAAAGGCTGTCGGGTTCGGTGGGAACTAGTTTCTGGTCGCGAATCCCTGCCGGATAGATGACACGTATGTGTGCAACTCTGTAGAGAGGTCGTATTTCGATCTTAGTGCCCGAGGGGCTGTTCGTGATGGCCCTCCCCGAAGGGCTGTCCCAGTGGACGGTCCAAGTTCTGTGGTCCTCCCGAAGGGCCTGCCCGGTGACCGTCGAGTTTCGAAGGTCCTCCCGAAGGGCTGTCCGCGACACCGTCCGGGGTACTGTCCGACCGCCTCCCGGAGGGCATGTCCGGGTGTCGGATGTGGTATACATCCTCGCGTTGGGAGGTTGTAAATCCTAGCTGCAGGGATCTGTCAACCGCCGATCGTCATCGACTCTACTTCCGCTGCGCTACGAGTCGGTAACGAAAATATCAAACCTTGTATGCAGTCTCCCATAGTGGTCCTGGTCTGGGCGTAGGTCGGAAATTTTTTTTGTTTTCTGCTGCTTACCCTACAGCCATACCTCCACTAATCGCGTCAAGATGACCAACTTTTGAGACATGAAAACTTCAGGGTGGGGTGGTATGGTTTCATGAAATTTCCTATGTGAGGTCTTCCCTTCCTTGTCGGTGGTCGACCGCTCGGGACAGGAGAGGGGAATGGGGTGGTTTGCTTCTCACGAATATCAAGGCCATGCACCAGGAGGTGGTCGACGATGACGGCCTGAAAAGACAGCGGTTGGCCGCTCGGGGTCAGGAGATGGGAATGGCGAGGTTGTGCTTCTCACGAGATATCAGGGAGAGGTGGAATCGGATGAGTGGGGTGGCAATTTTTGTAGAGAGAGAGAGAGCACGCTTAGATAGGGCACGAGAGGAGAGGATCACGCAGAGGGAGAAGAGGAACAAGGTGGATATTGCGGAATGAAGGAAGAGATCTCTTGTCTACAATTTCAATTACCAATTCCGAATCTCGCTACGGCTCGATTGTTTTGAATTGGAACTTGCCCTATGTTCTTGATTGAAGTGAATCATAACTTGCCAAAACATAAGAGCGGCTGGAAAACCTTAGATCGATCGGTGGGACTGTGTGGGGCATCGGTGGGAGTGCCAAGGATGACTTGCGGACTCTTCTTTTAGGATAGAGATTGATTGTGATTCATATCCTTCCATATAAAAGTTACCTAATAATATCAAAAATTGATTAAAGATTGAGTGTGTTCATTCTTTCCATAAAAGTTACCAAAAATACCGAAATTGATAAAGAGATTGATTTTGATTCATTCATTTCCATAAAAAAGTTACTAAATATATCAAAATTGATTAAAGATTGATTGTGATTCATTCCTTTTCCATATAAAAGTTACCAAAAATAACGGAAATTGATTAAAGATTGATTGTAATTCATTCCTTTCCATATAAAAATTACCAATATTCATTCCTGTCAATACAAAATTACACTAACCGAAAATTGATCTGATTGGCAGATATGATCTTATTGATCTTGTTGGTAAGATCAAAATCGGTTTAAAATGATGTGGGCTAAAAACAGGTTTAAATATATTGGTGGAACGAAAACCGATGGGAAAGATAACCGGAGTGAGGCGAGACTACCAACTGAAACATTAGGAGTAGAGATATACCTCGCCGTTCTTTGAAGCAGTTTGGCTCCCTTCTCCATTCGATCACCGGAGCCGTCATGAATCTCCTTTCGTCCTCAATTCGATCACCGGAGCCGTCATGATCTCCTTCCTCCTCACCGGACGCCATCCTCTCTTTCCCACCACCCATCGGTCTCGTTGAGAAACGACAAGCATTGAGATCGTGTCACCACTCCGTCGCGGATTATATCCCCCAACAACTCTTCTTTTTCTAAGTCTTTGTCCTAGTTTCCTCTTCGCAAATACATACAACGTGGCAATATACAACCAGGAGATTGGATTAGTGGCAAACCATAGCTTAATCACAACAAGGATCATATGCATATGAGCAATGGATTAGTGGAAACTCATGCAAAGGTTCCAAGTTTTATAACAGTCAGTTTCATATGATCGTCGAGGACTCCTCCCCCCTCATGTCTGATGAGTCGTACTATCTTTCTAGGAGGATACTTTGCGGACGCCTCTCTCATGGTCGTCGCGGATACTTGCGGACCCCCAACCCTCATGTCGAAGTTATCGGTATATTTGAATTCCTGAGAGAGTTAGGGTGTTCTAACGCGGCACTACACGATATAGGGGAAGGGGGATAACATCCGGGGAACCACGGGAAACCGTCACATGGAAATAAACATTGTAGCAACACAAAATCGCGAATGAGGCTGCGGAGGCGAGATCGGGCGTCGGCAATGGATTGGCTAGGTTTAGTGAAGGCTGATGGCCCATATGCTTAGCGTTAGTTTTGACGGGGATGGCGGGTTAGGTTTGGGTATTACAGAAACGGGTTTTGAACCCGCGAAACATGTCGGGTTTTATACTTTAACAACAAAATTTCTTCAATGAATCAAAATGAACCTAAATAAACTCTAAAGACAAAATGATCATCCATCCATCTAACATATCTTATATCCATTAACATCTCATACATATTTGATGCAACAAACATAGCATGGCATGCCAGAAACATCAAAGACAAAATGAACTCTAATGCAAAAAATTATTTGCAAAAGGAGCTATATTGTCCCCAATTCTTTTGACAGTACCCACCTCGGGTCGACGGCGACGACGGCGTCGGTAGGCTCGGGACGGCGTCGGGGGCGGCGACGAGGCGACTGCGTCAGGTGTGACGGCGAGCGTCGGGAGGAGGACCAACGTCAGGTGCGACGGCGAGGCGATGGCGTCGGGCAGGGCTCGGGGACGGCGTCGGGGGCGGCGATGAGGCGACGGTGAGGCGTCGGGTAGGAGGAACGGCGTCAGGGGCGACGGCGAGGCGACGGCGTCGGCAGGGCTCTGGACGGCGTCGGGGGCGGCGACGAGGAGCAGGTTCGGGGAGGAGGGCGAGGAGGTCCGGCGACGGGTGCCAGGCTCGGGATAGCTCGGAGGCGATGGCGAGCTCGGCCAGCCTGGCGGTGTCGATGTGGTCGAGGTGGTCGGGGGAACTGCAATGTGTTTTGGCAAATTTTCACAACTCCCGCTTATATACAGAGACCTGTAGTCCCGGTTGGTGGCTCCAACCGGGACTAATGCCCCCCTTTAGTCCGGTTGGTGGCACCAACCGGGACTAAAGTTGTGCTTCCCGTACCAAAAGTTTAGTCCCACCTCGCTAGTCGAGAGGGGCTCGGAGTGTTTATAGCGCTGGCTGCCGCTGCCCTCATCGAGCTCCTCTCTAATGCAGCAGTCATGCCTATTTGACGTCCCCTGTTGGGCCTGCTAGCACTCCGGGCCTGCATCCTTGGCCCATTTGTAGAGTTTTCTAGTCCGTATGCAGCGCGTCGTGCCTATGGCGGGCTTTTTTGTGCATATATAATGATTTCTAATGTTATTTTTTGCATATGTTATTTTTAGTTTATATATTTTTGTTGTATAAAATTTTATACTATTTTAGTTGCATAAGTTTTATTTTTATTGATTTCTTTTTACTTGATTCCTTTTGCATTAGAGTTTTATTAAAGCTTTTTAGTTTTCTATTAAAGCTTGTAACAAAATATAATTTATAAAAATTCATTTACTATTAAGTTTTTAACAATAAATACTTTGATAATTTTTTTATATTATTTTTGTTCTTTTGCTAATGAAGAATATTCTATTTATATTTAATACATCTCTTTAGTTCATTCTTTGTGCTATTACAGTTTTATAAGACCTTTTCTGCATTTTTTTTTAAACATATTTAACCAAGGCTTTTTTTTGCATTCAATATGCACCATTCAAAACCACATCATCACTTTTCACACCCTTTTCTACTTCATTTGCTATTTTTCATGCATTTCACGATTTATTTGAGCTAAGACACCTGAAATTGAAAAGCACTGCAAATGAACCTGAAATGGTTGAAAATTGGCATGGTATCATAATTTTCACTCACATAGCATGTTCTAAAAAGTTAGAGGGTTACGGAAAAACTGGATGCACTTCGTGTACAAACTAGACAATCTCCTTCGAAGTATCAGGTTTTCCGACGAAAACTCGTCTATTGCAAAGGGTTTTCATTCTTTTAACATATTTTAAATCAAGACTTTTTTTGCATTCAATATGCACCATTCAAAGCCACATCATCACTTTTCAACCCTTTTCTGACTTCATTTGCTATTTTTCAAGCATTTCATGATTTATTTTGAGCTAAGATGACCCTGAAATTGAAAAGCACTGCAAATGAACTCTGAAACGGTTGAAATTGGCTTGGGATCATAATTTCACCACGTAGCATGTGCCAAAAAGTTGACAGGTTACGTGGAAAACTGGATGCACTTCGTGTACAAACTGGACAACTCCTCGAAGAATCAGGTTTCGGACAAAACTCATCTATTACAAAGGGATTTCATTTTTTTAACATATTTAACTCAATACTTTTTCTGCATTCAATATGCATCATTCAAAGCCACATCATCACTTTTCACCCTTTCTGACTTCACTTGCTATTTTTCATGCATTTCATGATTTATTTTGAGCTAAGATGACCCTGAAATAAAAGCACTGCAAAGAACTCTGAAATGGTTAAAATTGGCAGGGATCATAATTTCACCCATGTCATGTGCTAAAAAGTTGAGAGGGTTACGGCAAAAACTGGATGCACTTCGTGTACAAACTGGACAATCTCGTTCGAAGTATTAAGGTTTCGAACGAAAACTCATCTATTACAAAGGGATTTCATATTTTAAACATATTTTAACTCAAGGCTTTTTTTGCATTCAATATGCACCATTCAAAGCGACATCATCACTTTTCAACCCTTTTCTGACTTCATTTGCTATTTTTCATGCATTTCATGATTTATTTTGAGCTAAGATGACCCTGAATTTGAAAGGCACTGCAAATTAACTCTGAAATGGTTGAAAAGTGGCTTGGTATCATAATTTCACCCACATAGCATGTTCTAAAAAGTTGAGAGGGTTACGGGAAAAACTGGATGCACTTCATGTACAAACTAGACAATCTACTTCGAAGTATCAGGGTTTTGGACGAAAACTTGTCTATTGCAAAGGGTTTTCATTCTTTTAACATATTTTAACTCAAGACTTTTTTTGCATTCAATATACACCATTCAAAGCCACATCATCACTTTTCAACCCTTTTTCTTCTCATTTGCTATTTTTCATGCATTCATGATTTATTTTGAGCTAAGATGACCCTGAAATTGAAAATCACTGCAAATGAATCTGAAATGGTTGAAAATTGGCATGGTATATATTTCACCAACGTCAGCATGTGCAAAAAGTTGAGATGGTTACGGGAAAACTGGATGCACTTCGTGTACAAACAGGACAATCTCCTTCGAATATCACGGTTTCGGACGAAAACTCTCTATTACAAAGGGATTTCATTTTTTTAACATATTTTAACTCAGACCTTTTTATGCATTCAATATGCACCATTCAAAGCCACATCATCACTTTTCAACCCTTTTCTTACTCATTTGCATTTTTCATGCATTTCTGATATTTTTGAGGTAGATGACCCTGAAATTGAAAGCACTACAAATGAACTCTGAAATGGTTGAAATTTGGCATGGAATCAATTTCACCCCGTAGCATGTCTAAAAAGTTGAGAGGGTTACGGCAAAAACTGGATGCACTTCGTGTACAATTGGACAATCTCGTTCGAAGTATTTGGGTTTCGGACGAAACTCGTCTATTACAAGGGATTTCATATTTTTTTTAACATATTTTAAACTCAAGGCTTTTTTTTCATTCAATATGCACCATTCAAGCGACATCATCACTTTTCAACACTTTTCTGACTTCATCTATTTTTCATGCATTATGATTTATTTTTGAGCTAAGATGACCCTGAAATTGAAAAGCACTTCTAATGAACTCTGAAATGGTTGAAAATTGGCAGTTATCAATTTCACCCACATAGCATATGCTAAAAAGTAGAGAGGGTTACGGGAAAAACTGGATGCACTTCGTGTACAAACTAGACATTCTCCTTCGAAATATCAGGTTTCGGACGAAAACTCGTCATTACAAAGGGATTTCATCTTTAACATATTTTATCTCAGCCTTTTTTGCTTTTCAATATGCACCATTCAAAAGCCACATCATCACTTTTTAACCCTTTTCTGACTTCATTTGCTATTTTTCATGCATTTCATGATTTATTTTGAGGCTAAGATGACCCTAATTGAAAAGCCTGCAAATGAACTCTGAAATGGTCCAAATTGGCATGGAATCATAATTTCACCCACGTAGCATGTGCTAAAAAGTTGAGAGGGTTACGACAAAACTGGATGCACTTCGTGTACAAACTGGACAATCTCGTTCGAAGTATTAGGGTTTCGGACGAAACACTCTGTCTATTACAAAGGGATTTCATATTTTTAAAACATATTTTAACTAAAGGCTTTTTTGCATTCAATATGCACCATTCAAAGCGACATCTCACTTTTCAACCCTTTTCTGACTTCATTTGCTATTTTTCATGCATTTCATGATTATTTTGAGCTAAGATGACCCTGAAATTGAAAAGCACTGCAAATGAACTCTGAAATGGTTGAAATTGGCATGGTGTCATAATTTTCACACCACATAGCATGTGCTAAAAGTTGAGAGGGTTTCGGGAAAAACTGGATGCACTTCGTGTACAAACTGGACATTCTCCTTCAAAGTATCAGGTTTTCGGACGAAAACTCGTCTATTCAAAGGATTTCAATCTTTTAACATATTTTATCTCAAGCCTTTTTTTGTTTTCAATATGCACCATTCAAAGCCACATCATCACTTTTGACCCTTTTCTGACTTCATTTGCTATTTTTCATGCATTTCATGATTTTATTGAGCTAAGATGACCCTGAAATTGAAAAGCACTGCAAATGAACTCTGAAATGGTGAAAATTGGCATGGTATCATAATTTCACCAACGTAGCATTGCTAAAAAGTTGAGAGGGTTACGGGAAAAACTGGATGCACTTCGTGTATACAAACTGGACAATCTCCTTCGAAGTATCAGGGTTTCGGACGAGAACTCGTCTATTACAAAGGATTTCATTTTTTTAACATATTTTAACTCAAGACTTTTTCTGCATTCAATATGCACCATTCAAACCACATCATCACTTTTCAAACCCTTTTCTGACTTCGTTTGCTATTTTCATGCATTTCATGATTTTTTGAGCTAAGAGGACCCTAGAAATTGAAAAGCACTGCAAATGAACTCTGAAATGTTGAAAATTGGCATGGTTTATAAATCCCCCACGCAGCATGTGCTAAAAATTGCGGAGGGTTACTGGAAAAACTGGACGCACTTCGTGTACACTGGATAATCTCCTTCGAAGTATCACGGTTTCGGACGAAAACTCTTCTATTACAAGGGATTTCATTTTTTAATATATTTTAACCAGACTTTTTTCTGCATTAATATGCCATTCAAAGCCATATCATCACTTTTCAACCCTTTTCTGACTTCATTTGCTATTTTTCATGCATTTCATAATTATTTTGAGCTAAGATGACCCAGAAATTGAAAAGCACTGCGAATGAACTCTGAAATGGTTGAAAATTGGCTTGATATCATAATTTCACCCACGTAGCATGTGCTAAAAAGGTGAGAGGGTTACGGGAAAAGCTGGATGCACTTCGTGTACAAACAGGACAATCTCGTTCGAAGTATCAGGGTTTCGGACGAAAACTCGTCTATTACAAAGGGATTTCATTTTTAAAATATATTTTAACTCAAGTCTTTTTCTGCATTCAATATGCACCATTCAAAGCAACATCATCACTTTTCAACCCGTTTCTGACTTCATTTGCTATTTTTCATGCATTTCGTGATTTATTTTGAGCTAAGATGACCCTGAAAGTGAAAAGCACCGCAAATGAACTCTGAAACGGTTGAAATTGGCATGGTATCATAATTTCACCCACATAGCATGTTCTAAAAAGTTGAGAGGGTTACGGGAAAAACTGGATGCAGTTCGTGTACAAACTAGTCAATCTCCTTTGAAGTATCACGGTTTCGGACGAAAACTCGTCTATTACAAAGGGATTTCATTTTTTTAACATATTTTAACTCAAGACTTTTATGCATTCAATATGCACCATTCAAGCCACATCTCACTTTTCAACCCTTTTCTTACTTCATTTGCTATTTTCATGCATTTCATGATTTATTTTTAGGTAGATGACCCTGAAATGAAAAGCACTACAAATGAACTCTAAATGGTTAAAATTGGCATGGTATCATAATTTCACCCACGTAGCATTGCTAAAAAGTTGAGAGGGTTACAGGAAAAACTGGATGCACTTCGTGTACAAACGGGACAATCTCCTTCGAAGTATCAGGGTTTTGGACGAAAACTCGTCTTATACAAAGGGATTTCATTTTTTAACAATTTAACTCAATACTTTTTTGCATTCAATATGCACCATTCAAAGCCACATCATCACTTTTCAACCCTTTTCCTGAATTCATTTGCTATTTTTCATGCATTTAATGATTTTTTTGAACTAAGATGACCCTGAAATTGAAAAGCACTGCAAATGTACTCTAAAATGGTTAAAAATTGGCATGGTATCATAATTTCACACACATAGCATGTGCTAAAAAGTTGAGAGGGTTACGGGAAAAACTGGATGCACTTCGTGTACAAACTGGACATTCTCCTTCGAAGTATCAGGGTTTCGGACGAAAACTCGTCTATTACAAAGGGATTTCAATCCTTTAACATATTTTATCCTCAAGCTTTTTTTTGTTTTCAATATGCACCATTCAAACCACATCATCACTTTTCAACCCTTTTCTGACTTCATTTGCTATTTTTCATGATTTCATGATTTATATTGAGCTAAGATGACCCTGAAATTGAAAAGCACTGCCAATGAACTCTGAAATGGTTGAAAATTGGCATGGTATCATAATTTCACAAACGTAGCATGTGCTAAAATTTGAGAGGGTTACGGGAAAAACTGGATGCACTTCGTGTACAAACTGGACAATCTCCTCGAAGTATCAGGGTTACCATTTGCAGTGCTTTTCAATTTCAGGGTCATCTTAGCTCAATATAAATCATGAAATGCATGAAAAATAGCAAATGAAGTCAGAAAAGGGTTGAAAAGTGATGATGTGGCTTTGAATGGTGCATATTGAAAACAAAAAAAGGCTTGAGATAAAATATGTTAAAGGATTGAAATCCCTTTGTAATAGGCAAGTTTTCGTCCGAAACCCTGATACTTCGAAGGAGAATGTCCAGTTTGTACACGAAGTGCATCCAGTTTTTCCCGTAACCCTCTCAACTTTTTAGCACATGCTATGTGTGTGAAATTATGATACCATGCCAATTTTTAACCATTTTAGAGTACATTTGCAGTGCTTTTCAATTTCAGGGTCATCTTAGTTCAAAATAAATCATTAAATGCATGAAAAATAGCAAATGAATTCAGGAAAGGGTTGAAAAGTGATGATGTGGCTTTCAATGGTGCATATTGAATGCAGAAAAAGTATTGAGTTAAAATATGTTAAAAAAATGAAATCCCTTTGTAATAGACGAGTTTTCGTCCGAAACCCTGATACTTCGAACGAGATTGTCCTGTTTGTACACGAAGTGCATCCAGCTTTTCCTGTAACCCTCTCAACTTTTTAGCACATGCTACGTGGGTGAAATTATGATACCATGCCAATTTTCAACCATTTCAGAGTTCATTTGTAGTGCTTTTCAATTTCAGGGTCATCTTACCTCAAAATAAATCATGAAATGCATGAAAAATAGCAAATGAAGTAAGAAAAGGGTTGAAAAGTGATGATGTGGCTTTGAATGGTGCATATTGAATGCATAAAAAGTCTTGAGTTAAAATATGTTAAAAAAATGAAATCCCTTTGTAATAGACGAGTTTTCGTCCGAAACCGTGATACTTCAAAGGAGATTGACTAGTTTGTACACGAACTGCATCCAGTTTTTCCCGTAACCCTCTCAACTTTTTAGAACATGCTATGTGGGTGAAATTATGATACCATGCCAATTTCAACCGTTTCAGAGTTCATTTGCGGTGCTTTTCACTTTCAGGGTCATC
>JAAAXO010000286.1:0-25892 GCA_011799875.1 Thinopyrum elongatum | reverse complement strand
GTCGGGCAGGGCTCGGGGACGGCGTCGGGGTGCGGCGATGAGGCGACGGTGAGGCGTCGGGAGGAGGACGGCGTCAAGGGGCACGGCGAGGCGAACGGCGTCGGTCAGGGCTCGGGACGGCGTCGGGGGCGGCGACGAGGAGCAGGTTCGGGAGGAGGGCGAGGAGTCCGGCGACGAGGTGCAGTGCTCGGGTATCTGGAGGCGATGGCGAGCTCGGCCAGCCTGGCGGTGTCGATGTGGTCGAGGTGGTCGGGGGAACTGCAGATGTGTTTTGGCAAATTTTCACAACTCCCGCTATATACAGAGACCTGTAGTCCCGGTTGGTGGCTCCAACCGGGACTAATGCCCCCTTTAGTCCGGTTGGTGGCACCAACCGGGACTAAAGTTTGTGCTTCCCGTACCAAAAGTTTAGTCCCACCTCGCTAGTCGAGAGGGGCTCGGAGTGGTTATAAGCGCTGCTCGCCGCTGCCCTCATCGAGCTCCTCTCTAATGCAGCAGTACATGCCTATTTGACGCCCCTGTTGGGCCTGCTAGCACTCCGGGCCTGCATCCTGGCCCATTTGTAGAGTTTTCTAGTCGTATGCAGGCGTCGTGCCTAGTAGGCGGGCTTTTTTGTGCATATATAATGATTTCTAATGTTATTTTTTGCATATGTTATTTTTAGTTATATAATTTTTGTGTTGTATAATTTTATTATTTTAGTTGCATAAGTTTTATTTTTTATTGATTCTTTTTACTTGATTCCTTTGGCTATTAGAGTTTTATTAAAGCTTTTTAGTTTCTATTAAGCTTGTAACAAAATATAATTTATAAAAATTCATTTTACTATTAAAGTTTTTAACCAATAAATACTTTGATAATTTTAGTTTATATTATTTTTGTTCTTTTTGCTAATGAAGAATATTCTATTTATATTTAATACATCTCTTTAGTTCATTCTTTGTGCTATTACAGTTTTATAAAGACCTTTTCTGCATTTTTTTAAACAATTTTAACTCAAGGCTTTTTTTGCATTCAATATGCACCTTCAAACCACATCATCACTTTTCAACCCTTTTCTGACTTCATTTGCTATTTTTCATGCATTTCACGATTTATTTGAGCTAAGACACCCTGAAATTGAAAAGCACTGCAAATGAACTCTGAATGGTTGAAAATTGGCATGGTATCATATTTTCACTCACATAGCATGTTCTAAAAAGTTGAGAGGTTACGGAAAAACTGGATGCACTTCGTGTACAAACTAGACATCTCCTTCGAAGTATCAGGGTTCCGACGAAAACTCGTCTATTGCAAAGGTTTTCATTCTTTTAACATATTTTAAATCAAGACTTTTTTTGCATTCAATATCACCATTCAACAAGCCACATCATCACTTTTCAACCCTTTTCTGACTTCATTTGCTATTTTTCAAGCATTTCATGATTTATTTTGACTAAGATGACCCTGAAATTGAAAAGCACTGCAAATGAACTCTGAAACGGTTTGAAATTGGCTTGGTATCATAATTTCACCAACGTAGCATGTGCCAAAAAGTTGACATGGTTCGGGAAAAAACTGGATGCACTTCGTGTACAAACTGGACAATCTCCTCGAAGAATCAGGTTTCGGACAAAACTCATCTATTACAAAGGGATTCATTTTTTAACATATTTTAACTCAATACTTTTTTCTCTGCATCAATATGCACATTCAAAGCCACATAATCACTTTTCAACCCTTTTCTGACTTCACTTGCTATTTTTCATGCATTTCATGATTTATTTTGAGCTAAGATGACCCTGAAATAAAAAGCACTGCAAAGAACTCTGAATGGTTGAAAATTGGCATGGAATCAAATTTCACCCACTGTGCATGTGCTAAAAAGTTGAGAGGGTTACGGCAAAAACTGGATGCACTTCGTGTACAAACTGGACAATCTCGTTCGAAGTATTAAGGTTTCGAACGAAAACTCATCTATTACAAAGGGATTTCATATTTTTAAAACATATTTTAACTCAAGGCTTTTTTTGCATTCAATATGCACCATTCAAAGCGACATCATCACTTTTCAACCCTTTTCTGACTTCATTTGCTATTTTTCATGCATTTCATGATTTATTTTGAGCTAAGATGACCCTGAATTTGAAAGGCACTGCAAATTAACTTCTGAAATGGTTTGAAAAGTTGGCTTGTATCATAATTTCACCACCATAACATGTTTCTAAAAAGTTAGAGGGTTACGGGGAAAAACTGGATGCACTTCATGTACAAACTAGACAATCTCCTTCGAAGTATCAGGGTTTTGGACGAAAACTTGTCTATTGCAAAGGGTTTTCATTCTTTTAACATATTTTACCTCAACTTTTTTTTGCATTCAATATACACCATTCAAAGCCACATCATCACTTTTCAACCCTTTTCTACTTCATTTGCTATTTTTCATGCATTCATGATTTATTTTGAGCTAAAGATGACGAATTGAAATCACTGCAAATGAACCTCTGAATGGTTGAAAATTGGCATGGTATGATATTTCACACAACGTAGCATGTGCTAAAAAGTTGAGAGGTTACGGGAAAACTGGATGCACTTCGTGTACAAACAGGACAATCTCCTTCGAAGTATCACGGTTTCGGACGAAAACTCTCTATTACAAAGGGATTTCATTTTTTTAACATATTTTAACTCAAACTTTTTATGCATTCAATATGCACCATTCAAAGCCACATCATCACTTTTCAACCCTTTTCTTACTTCATTTGCTATTTTTCATGCATTTCATGATTATTGTGAGTAAGATGACCCTGAAATTGAAAGCACTACAAATGAACCTGAAATGGTTGAAAATTGGCATGGAATCATAATTTCACCCCACGTAGCAGTGCTAAAAAGTTGAGAGGGTTACGGCAAAAACTGGATGCACTTCGTGTACAATGGACAATCTCGTTCGAAGTATTTGGGTTCGGACGAAAACTCGTCTATTACAAAGGGATTTCATATTTTTTTAAACATATTTTAACTCAAGGCTTTTTTTCATTCAATATGCACCATTCAAAGCGACATCATCACTTTTCAACACTTTTCTGACTTCATTTGCTATTTTTCATGCATTTCATGATTTATTTTGAGCTAAATGACCCGGCATTGAAAAGCACTTCTAATGAACTCTGAAATGGTTGAAAATTGGCATGGTATCATAATTTCACCCACATAGCATATGCTAAAAAGTAGAGAGGGTTACGGGAAAAACTGGATGCACTTCGTGTACAAACTAGACATTCTCCTTCGAAATATCAGGGTTTCGGACGAAAACTCGTCTATTACAAAGGGATTTCAATCTTTTAACATATTTTATCTCAAGCCTTTTTTGTTTTCAATATGCACCATTCAAAGCCACATCATCACTTTTTAACCCTTTTCTGACTTCATTTGCTATTTTTCATGCATTTCATGATTTATTTTGGAGCTAAGATGACCCTAAATTGAAAAGCCTGCAAATGAACTCTGAAATGGTTCAAATTGGCATGGAATCATAATTTCACCACCGTAGCATGTGCTAAAAAGTTGAGAGGGTTACGACAAAACTGGATGCACTTCGTGTACAAACTGGACAATCTCGTTCGAAGTATTAGGGTTTCGGACGAAACCTCGTCTATTACAAAGGGATTTCATATTTTTAAAACATATTTAACTAAGGTTTTTTGTCATTCAATATGCACCATTCAAAGCGACATCATCACTTTTCAACCCTTTCTGACTTCATTTGCTATTTTTCATGCATTTCATGATTTATTTTGAGCTAAGATGACCCTGAAATTGAAAAGCACTGCAAATGAACTCTGAATTGGTTGAAATTGGCATGGTGTCATAATTTCACCCACAAGCATGTGCTAAAAGTTGAGAGGGTTACGGGAAAAACTGGATGCACTTCGTGTACAAACTGGACATTCTCCTTCAAAGTATCAGGGTTTCGGACGAAAACTCGTCTATTCAAAGGAATTTCAATCTTTTAACATATTTTATCTCAAGCCTTTTTTTGTTTTCAATATGCACCATTCAAAGCCACATCATCACTTTTGAACCCTTTTCTGACTTCATTTGCTATTTTTCATGCATTTCATGATTATTTTGAGCTAAGATGACCTGAAATTGAAAAGCACTGCAAATGAACTCTGAAATGGTTGAAAATTGGCATGGTATCATAATTTCACCACGTAGCATGTGCTAAAAAGTTGAGAGGGTTACGGGAAAACCTGGATGCACTTCGTGTTACAACTGGACAATCTCCTTCGAATAACTTCGAAGGAGATTGTCCAGTTTGTACACGAAGTGCATCCAGTTTTTCCCGTAACCCTCTCAACTTTTTAGCACATGCTACGTTGGTGAAATTATGATACCATGCCAATTTTCAACCATTTCAGAGTTCATTTGCAGTGCTTTTCAATTTCAGGGTCATCTTAGCTCAAAATAAATCATGAAATGCATGAAAAATAGCAAATGAAGTCAGAAAAGGGTTCAAAAGTGATGATGTGGCTTTGAATGGTGCATATTGAAAACAAAAAAAGGCTTGAGATAAAATATGTTAAAAGATTGAAATCCCTTTGTAATAGACGAGTTTTCGTCCGAAACCCTGATACTTTGAAGGAGAATGTCCAGTTTGTACACGAAGTGCATCCAGTTTTTCCCGTAACCCTCTCAACTTTTTAGCACATGCTATGTGGGTGAAATTATGACACCATGCCAATTTTCAACCATTTCAGAGTTCATTTGCAGTGCTTTTCAATTTCAGGGTCATCTTAGCTCAAAATAAATCATGAAATGCATGAAAAATAGCAAATGAAGTCAGAAAAGGGTTGAAAAGTGATGATGTCGCTTTGAATGGTGCATATTGAATGCAAAAAAAGCCTTTAGTTAAAATATGTTTTAAAAATATGAAATCCCTTTGTAATAGACGAGTTTTCGTCCGAAACCCTAATACTTCGAACGAGATTGTCCAGTTTGTACACGAAGTGCATCCAGTTTTTGTCGTAACCCTCTCAACTTTTTAGCACATGCTACGTGGGTGAAATTATGATTCCATGCCAATTTTGAACCATTTCAGAGTTCATTTGCAGTGCTTTTCAATTTCAGGGTCATCTTACCTCAAAATAAATCATGAAATGCATGAAAAATAGCAAATGAAGTCAGAAAAGGGTTAAAAAGTGATGATGTGGCTTTGAATGGTGCATATTGAAAACAAAAAAGGCTTGAGATAAAATATGTTAAAAGATGAAATCCCTTTGTAATGACGAGTTTTCGTCCGGAAACCTGATATTCGAAGGAGAATGTTAGTTTGTACACGAAGTGCATCCAGTTTTTCCCGTAACCCTCTCTACTTTTTAGCAATGCTATGTGGGGAAATTGATACACTGCCAATTTTCAACCATTTCAGAGTTCATTAGAAGTGCTTTTCAATTTCAGGGTCATCTTAGCTCAAAAATAAATCATAATGCATGAAAAATAGCCATGAAGTCAGAAAGTGTTGAAAAGTGATGATGTCGCTTTGAATGGTGCATATTGAATGAAAAAAAAGCCTTGAGTTTAAAATATGTTAAAAAAAAATTTTGTTATTTTGAAACCCTTGTATAGACGAGTTTTCGTCCGAAACCCTGATATTTCGAAGGAGAATGTCTAGTTTGTACACGAAGTGCATCCAGTTTTTCCCGTAACCCTCTCTACTTTTTAGCATATGCTATGTGGGTGAAATTATGATACCATGCCAATTTTCAACCATTTCAGAGTTCATTAGAAGTGCTTTTCAATTTCAGGGTCATCTTAGCTCAAAATAAATCATGAAATGCATGAAAAATAGCAAATGAAGTCAGAAAAGTGTTGAAAAGTGATGATGTCGCTTTGAATGGTGCATATTGAATGAAAAAAAAGCCTTGAGTTAAAATATGTTTAAAAAATATGAAATCCCTTTGTAATAGACGAGTTTTCGTCCGAACCCAAATACTTCGAACGAGATTGTCCAATTTGTACACGAAGTGCATCCAGTTTTTGCCGTAACCCTCTCAACTTTTTAGCACATGCTACGTGGGTGAAATTATGATTCCATGCCAATTTTCAACCATTTCAGAGTTCATTTGTAGTGCTTTTCAATTTCAGGGTCATCTTACCTCAAAATAAATCATGAAATGCATGAAAAATAGCAAATGAAGTAAGAAAAGGGTTGAAAAGTGATGATGTGGCTTTGAATGGTGCATATTGAATGCATAAAAAGTCTTGAGTTAAAATATGTTAAAAAAATGAAATCCCTTTGTAATAGATGAGTTTTCGTCCGAAACCGTGATACTTCGAAGGAGATTGTCCTGTTTGTACACGAAGTGCATCCAGTTTTTCCCGTAACCATTCAACTTTTTGGCACATGCTACGTTGGTGAAATATGATACCAAGCCAATTTCAACCGTTTCAGAGTTCATTTGCAGTGTTTTCAATTTCAGGGTCATCTTAGCTAAAATAAAATCATGAAATGCTGAAAAATAGCAATGAGAAGAAAAGGGTTGAAAAGTGATGATGTGGCTTGAATGGTGATATTGAATGCAAAAAAAGTCTTGAGTTAAAATATGTTAAAAGAATGAAAACCCTTTGCAATAGACGAGTTTTCGTCCAAACCCTGATACTTCGAAGAGATTGTCTAGTTTGTACCGAAGTGCATCCAGTTTTTCCCGTAACCCTCTCAACTTTTTAGAACATGCTATGTGAGTGAAATTATGATACCAAGCCATTTTCAACCATTTCAGAGTATTTGCAGTGCCTTTCAATTTCAGGGTTCTTAGCTCAAAATAAATCATGAAATGCATGAAAAAAGCAAATGAAGTCAGAAAAGGGTTGAAAAGTGATGATGTCGCTTTGAATGGTGCATATTGAATGCAAAAAAAGCCTTGAGTTAAAATATGTTTTAAAAATATGAAATCCCTTTGTAATAGATGAGTTTTCGTTCGAAACCTTAATACTTCGAACGAGATTGTCCAGTTTGTACACGAAGTGCATCCAGTTTTTGCCGTAACCCTCTCAACTTTTTAGCACATGCTACATGGGTGAAATTATGATTCCATGCCAATTTTCAACCATTTCAGAGTTCTTTTGCAGTGCTTTTCTATTTCAGGGTCATCTTAGCTCAAAATAAATCATGAAATGCATGAAAAATAGCAAGTGAAGTCAGAAAAGGGTTGAAAAGTGATTATGTGGCTTTGAATGATGCATATTGAATGCAGAAAAAGTATTGAGTTAAAATATGTTAAAAAAATGAAATCCCTTTGTAATAGATGAGTTTTTGTCCGAAACCCTGATTCTTCCGAGGAGATTGTCCAGTTTGTACACGAAGTGCATCCAGTTTTTCCCGTAACCATGTCAACTTTTTGGCACATGCTACGTTGGTGAAATTATGATACCAAGCCAATTTTCAACCGTTTCAGAGTTCATTTGCAGTGCTTTTCAATTTCAGGGTCATCTTAGCTCAAAATAAATCATGAAATGCTTGAAAAATAGCAAATGAAGTCAGAAAAGGGTTGAAAAGTGATGATGTGGCTTTGAATGGTGCATATTGAATGCAAAAAAAGTCTTGATTTAAAATATGTTAAAAGAATGAAAACCCTTTGCAATAGACGAGTTTTCGTCGGAAACCCTGATACTTCGAAGGAGATTGTCTAGTTTGTACACGAAGTGCATCCAGTTTTTCCTGTAACCCTCTCAACTTTTTAGAACATGCTATGTGAGTGAAATTATGATACCATGCCAATTTTCAACCATTTCAGAGTTCATTTGCAGTGCTTTTCAATTTCAGGGTCGTCTTAGCTCAAAATAAATCGTGAAATGCATGAAAAATAGCAAATGAAGTCAGAAAAGGGTTGAAAAGTGATGATGTGGTTTTGAATGGTGCATATTGAATGCAAAAAAAGCCTTGAGTTAAAATATGTTTAAAAAAATGCAGAAAAGGTCTTTATAAAACTGTAATAGCACAAAGAATGAACTAAAGAGTATGTATTAAATATAAATATAATATTCTTCATTAGCAAAAAGAACAAAAATAATATAAACTAAAATTATCAAAGTATTTATTTGTTAAAAACTTTAATAGTAAAATGAATTTTTATAAATTATATTTTGTTACAAGCTTTAATAGAAACTAAAAAGCTTTAATAAAACTCTAATAGCAAAAGGAATCAAGTAAAAAGAATCAATAAAAAATAAAACTTATGCAACTAAAATTATATAAAATTTATACAACAAAAATTATATAACTAAAAATAACATATGCAAAAAATAACATTAGAAATCATTATATATGCACAAAAAAGCCCGCCTACTAGGCACGACGGCCTGCATACGACTAGAAACTCTACAAATGGGCCAGGATGCAGGCCCGGAGTGCTAGCAGGCCCAACAGGGCGTCAAATAGGCATGTACTGCCTGCATTAGAGAGGAGCTCGAGAGGGCAGCGGCAGCAGCGCTTATAAACCACTCCGAGCCCCTCTCGACTAGCGAGGTGGGACTAAACTTTTGGTACGGGAAGCACAACCCTTTAGTCCCGGTTGGTGCCACCAACCGGGACTAAAGGGGGGCATTAGTCCCGGTTGGAGCCACCAACCGGGACTACAGGTCTCTGTATATAAGCGGGAGTTGTGAAAATTTGCCAAAACACATCTGCAGTTCCCCCGACCACCTCGACCACATCGACACCGCCAGGCTGGCCGAGCTCGCCATCGCCTCCGAGCTATCCCCGAGCCTGCACCTCGTCGCCGGACCTCCTCGCCCTCCTCCCCGAACCTGCTCCTCGTCGCCGCCCCCGACGCCGTCCCCGAGCCCTGCCCGACGCCGTCGCCTCGCCGTCGCCCCTGACGCCGTCCTCCTCCCGACGCCTCACCGTCGCCTCATCGCCGCCCCCGACGCCGTCCCCGAGCCCTGCCCGACGCCATCGCCTCGCCGTCGCACCTGACGTTGTCCTCCTCCCGACGCCTCGCCGTCACACCTGACGCAGTCGCCTCGTCGCCGCCCCCGACGCCGTCCCCGAGCCCTACCCGACGCCGTCGCCTCGCCGTCGCCCCCGACGCCGTGGGTACTGTCAAAAGAATTGGGGACAATATAGCTCCTTTTTGCAAATAATTTTTTTGCATTAGAGTTCATTTTGTCTTTGCTATGTTTCTGGCATGCCATGCTATGTTTGTTGCATCAAATATGTATGAGATGTTAGATGGATATATAGATATGTTTAGATGGATGGATGATCATTTTGTCTTTAGAGTTTATTTAGAGTTCATTTTGATGTTCATTGAAGAAATTTTTGTTGTGGTAAAGTATAAAACCCGACATGTTTCGCGGGTTCAAACCCGTTTCTGTAATACCCAAACCTAAAACCCGCCATCCCCGTCAAAATACTACGCTAAGCATATTGGGCCATTCAGCCTTCACTAAACCTAGCAATCCCATTGCCGACGCCCGATCTCGCCTCCCGCAGCCTTCATCTCGCGATTTTGTGTTGCTACAATGTTTATTTCAATGTGACGGTTTCCCCGTGGGTTCCCCGGATGTTATCCCCCTTCCCCTATATCGTGTAGTGCCGCGTTAGAACACCCCTAACTCTCTCAGGAATTCAACATATCCCCGATAACTTCGACATGAGGGGTTGGGGGTCCGCAAGTATCCTCGACGACCATGAGAGAGGCCGTCCGCAAAGTATCCTCTCTCGAAAGATAGTACGACTCATCAGACATGAGGGGGGAGGAGTCCTCGACGATCATCTGAAACTGACTGTTATAAAACTTGTGAACTTTGCATGATGTTTCCCACTAATCCATTGCTCATATGCATATGATTCCTTGTTGTGATTAAGTCTATGTTTGCCACTAATCCATCTCTCATGGTTGTATATTGCCACGTTGTATTATTTGCAGAAACTATGGACAAAGACTTAGAAAAAGAAGAGTTGTTGGGGGATATAATCCGCGACGGAGGTGACATCGATCTCAACTGCTTGTCGTTTCTCAACGAGACCGATGGTGAGGAAAGAGAGGATGGCGTCTCCGGTGAGGAGGAAGGAGATCATGACGGCTCCGGTGATCGAATTGAGGACGAAGGAGATCATGACGGCTCCGGTGATCGAATGGAGAAGGGAGCCATAACTGCTTCAAAGAACGGCGAGGTATATCTCTACTCCTAATGTTTCAGTTGGTAGTCTCGCCTCACTCCGGTTAATCTTTTCCCATCGGTTTTTCGTTCCACCAATATATTTAAACCTGTTTTTAGCCCACAATCATTTTAAACCGATTTTATCTACCAACAAGATCAATAAGATCATATCTGCCAATCAGATCAATTTTCGGTATATTGGTAACTTTTGTATTGACAGGAATGAATATTTGGTAATTTTTATATGGAAAGGAATGAATTACAATCAATCTTTAATCAATTTCCGTTATTTTTGGTAACTTTTATATGGAAAGGAATGAATCACAATCAATCTTTAATCAATTTTTGATATATTTAGTAACTTTTTTATGGAAATGAATGAATCAAAATCAATCTTTTATCAATTTCCGGTATTTTTGGTAACTTTTATATGGAAAGGAATGAATCACAATCAATCTTTAATCAATTTTTGATATTATTAGGTAACTTTTATATGGAAAGGAATGAATCACAATCAATCTCTATTCCTAAAAGAAGAGTCCGCAAGTCATCCCTTGGCACTCCCCACCGATGCCCCACACAGTCCCACCGATCGATCTAAGGTTCTTCCCAGCCGCTCTTCTGTTTTGGCAAGTTATGATTCACTCAATCAAGACATAGGGCAAGTTCCAATTCAAACAATCGAGCCGTAGCGAGATTCGGTAATTGGTAATTGAAATTGTAGACAAGAGATCTCTTCCTTCACTTCCGCAATATCCACCTTTGTTCCTCTTCTCCCTCCTGCGTGATCCTCTCCTCTCGTGCCCTATCTAAGCGTGCTCTCTCTCTCTCTTACAAAAATTGCCACCCCACTCATCCCGATCTCCACCTCTCCCTGATATCTCGTGAGAAGCAAACCTCGCCATTCCCCTCTCCTGACCCCGAGCGGCCAACCGCTGTCTTTTCCGGCCGTCATCGTCGACCACCTCCTGGTGCATGCCTTGATATCTCGTGAGAAGCAAACCACCCCATTCCCCTCTCCTGTCCCCGAGCGGTCGACCACCGACAAGGAATGGAAGAACCTCACATAGGAAATTTCCATGAAACCCATCCACACCCTGAAGTTCATGTCTCAAAAGTTGGTCATCTTGACGCGATTAGTGGAGGTATGGCTGTAGGGTAATGCAGCAGAAAACAAAAAAATTTCCGACCTACGCACCAGCCCAGGACCACTATGGAGACTGCATACAAGGTTTGATCATTTTCGTTACCGACTCGTAGCGCAGCGGAAGTAGAGTCGATGACGATCGGCGGTGCAGATCCCTGCAGCTAGGATTTACAACCTCCCAACCGCGAGGATGTATACCCTCATCCGCCACCCGGACAGCCCTCCGGGAGGCGGTCGGACAGTCCCCCGGACGGTGTCGCGGACAGCCCTTCGGGAGGACCTTCGAAACTCGAACGGTCACTCGGACAGCCCTTCGGGAGGACTCACAGAACTTGGACCGTCACTTGGACAGCCCTTCGGGAGGCACTCACGAACAGCCCCTCGGGCACTAAGATCGAAACTACGACCTCTCTACAGAGTTGCACACATACGGTGTCATCTATCCGGCAGGGCTTCGCCGACCAGAACTAGTTCCCACCGGAACCCAGACAGCCTTTTGGCTCTACGAAACTATTTCGCGGGGAGGGAGAGAGAAGCCAGATCATTGCAATGGCACTTGTATGTGAGAAGGAGTGAGTGTGGAGGGCTGCCCCTCCACCTCTATTTATAGGAAATCCCAAGGGGTAGGGTGGTTTTACAATAAAACCCAAAAGCGCATGAATGAAGTCCTTCCACCAAGGGTTTAAGGGTGAAAACAAGGAACAAGAGGGGCTCCAAGGAGGAGCCACCTACTTGGCCGGACACACCCCTTGGGGGGCCCCCATGAGGGCCTCCCAATCCATCCATGTCATCCCTAGATATTTTGGGATAAAGCCCAAACAAGTGGCTTTCCAAAAAGTAACCCAAAAAGCACTTTCACTATTCACGACGACATTTTTCAACGTCCGTTCGAACTGAAAATATTTATGTGGGCTTAGAACATTTCCAGTACCCACTAAAATAATTTTCAACACATTCTGGAACAATTCCAGTTTAGTGATTTTCATCTGCGAAAAGCATCTGAAGTGGTTCCGGCAGCTCCGGAACATTTCCGGTTTTTCTTCCAGAAAATTCCCAGAAGTTTCCAGAACAATTCTGGCACCCTCCAAGAATTATCAGGCATGTGCCGAAACCAATTTGACTTTATGGTATCCTCTGAAACAACTTTTCAGTATCACCGGAACTCATCCGGTGACCTCTCTCTGCGGAACTTTTCCGCTGTCCGAAACTTTTTCGGTGTCCGAAACTTTTTCGGTGATTTTCTCTCAGACTCCCTGTCTAGTATTCAGCAGATAGATGACCCTTAAGCGTGTGACCCTATAGGTTCGGTGAAGTATAGACATGACACGGAACCCCTTCCGATCAATGATCAACATCGGAGCCGTGGACACCCATATTGACCCCTATACCCACACGAATGAATATTCGAGTGAACCTCCAGTTGCCGTGTGCTATTCCTGTTGCTTCACGATATGTTACAAATACCCGAGGTTAGACATGTTGGCATCCCCGTGGATCAACAACTTGTCCACTATGCCAGTTACCCCGTTATCGGTATTGTTCTCTTTTCTCGTTACCATGTTCCGGCATCCCCGTGATCAAATCACAAAGTGTCTGGCCAGACGATGATGGATACCATAACACTGAGAGGGCCCAGAGATATCTCTCCATCGTCGGAGGAGCAAATCCCAATCTTGAGATATCAAGTTACTTGACATACTTTCCCATGAACCCGTAAGCCGCCGTAATAGCCATCCAGTTACGGATGATGTTTAACAAACCCCAAAGTTCATGAATCAAGCATGAAGAAACTCGATACTCTCATGGTCTGAGGAATTATGCATACATTAACCATCTCTGTGTTATTAACCATTAACTTTTGACGAATGAATCTCATAGCATAACATCAATCGGGTCGATTCAACACAAATGTTCTCCTAACATTCTGCCCTCAAAGTTGCTCGCATAGACATGCCCATGATTGGGAAAACATAATCATCATGCAACACTTGAGCTAGTCTTAGAGGCATGACTAGGAATACATTTTATCGTTTATTATTCCACACGTGCACATGGGCTTTCCCCAGAGCCTTTATGGATATACGGGCTCGGGAACCACAGCAGTTATAGCATGGAACATAAACATAATAACGAGCATGGAGATAAATAATAACATTTATTATTGCCTCTAGGGCATATCTCCTACAGACTCCCACTTGCACTAGAGTCAATAATCTAGTTAATGCTAATGCACTTTACACCTGTGGCACACCGGTGTAAATATGCTTCGCATGTGGTATAGCCTGATGTCCAACGGATCTGACGACTTCAGCTCCGTGTGTATCTTTGCGTATCCTCGCGTTTTTACGCTTTCACAAAATTCATATTTTGTGTGGACTTGGCTTTGTATGTATGTGAATCACAGGTCGAACCTGGATTCCTCAGACTGAGTTATGGAGCAACTACCTGCAGTAGTGTCCCATTGACAAAAGCCATCTTGGAACCATACTAAGTTCATGAATGAACTATATGATTCAACATTTTCTTTGTCGCTTCGAAAGCGGTAACATACTTAGCCTCTATTATAGAATTCGCCACAGTAATTTGTTTGGAACAATTTCCAACTACCGTGCCACCATATTGTGTGTTACACAAAAACCCTCAATTTAAATCGAAAATTGCTTGGAGCATGGATGAAGACTGTATCGATGTAACCTTTTACAACGAACTCTTCATGATCTCCGCTTGCGAGAAAACATGTCATCAGTGCTACTATAGTACTCAATGACCCTTTTTCACTATTGTCCCATGATCAGAACTTTTGATCACTTTGGTATCTATACTCGCAACAACTTTGGAGTATTGGACATATCTGGTTGTTTTTACATACCATGGAATACATGATTAATCCAAACATGAAGGTGTGTCGAATCTCCATCATGTATTTTGCTCATTAGTGTTTTTGGGACACCGAGTCTTGCAAAAACTCTTTCCATGTGACTTCGGCAAGAATCACTCCTTGGCGTTTTAAATGCTAAAAAGTTTTAGCATCTTGTCAATATGTATTCATTGCTTAGCCTTATTAGGCAAATCTATCTCCATAGATCATTATGCCTAATATTGAGGCCATTTAGCCCAAGCACTTCATCGAAAAACTATTTTCAAATGAAGTCCTAATTCGTGTCAAGAAATTTATTTCCAATTAACAATGTGTCAAGCACACAACGTTCTTAGAAATATTATTATGCTCCCACTTACTTTCTTGAATCACAAGCATCTTCGTTACCCATTGATGAAGTCAAAACCCTTTTGACCAATCCATCAAAACACGAAGATTCCAACTCCATTTTGCTCTCTTCTGTCCATTGCTGGAACTCTGAAGTTAGCATAGTTACTAGCATCCTTTGGACTGACAAAATACCTTGGACTATAGCACATGCAAGTCCTTGGTTTCATTTCCATCAGATGGAAATCTTTTTGTCATCCATGTTTCATATCTCATGATTGAAATATGTATCAATTACTAGTTCAACCCGAACCGACTTTAAGCTTCGCTATGATGAAACAACCTCATCATAGTCAACTCCTTGAACTTGTTATTGCAACAAGTCGAGCTTTATGGATAAAACATTTTATCCACATCATTTTATAGTTCCATAAAAGTTCGTTAGACTCTAAGTCTTCCGAAGGGGTCATCAAGATATGATCTTGAATCATTTACATGGAAACTATCTCGGATTATATTGGCATTTAGCCAGTCCTGGAGTCAGGGCCCATCAACGCTTCCTTGTGTATCATAGGTATACTGTTGTCTAACAACAATATCTTGTCTGCGCACCTGAGAGGTTTGCACGAGCCTTGCCTACGTGGTTCAGCTGCAAGTTCGACCGAAGTCCATACATTTTATTGTAGAGACTTCCGTATCAGTCGCAGTAGGAAACTCCGGAATCACTTCCAAGGTTCCTTTCCTTTGACCTGATGACGAAGATACTGGTTATCTCGTCGAGTTGCACTGTCCACCCACTCACCTTTTGCAAGAACAATTCTCTTTAAAAGCATACCATTTTGTGGCAAAAACTTTTGCCTCGGTATAGTGGTGGTGGAATACCCAATGACTTGGGATAACCTACAAGGTAGCACTTGTCTGATTTGGAATAGGTTTGTAACCTTTTACACAAGCCCCATATTCCAAATGTTAAGAAAAGATATAACATGGTTGGGCATACCATACCATGGTTTCATTTCAACAGACCCGATGGAGCTCTTTTTAGTGTAAAAGCCGCAGTCTCTAAAGCATCACTCTTTAAAAGGGATAATGGCAAATTTATTTATTTCATCTTTGATCTTACCATGTCATAAATGGTTCGATTACATTTTCACGGACTTTCCACTTGCAGTGGTGTTCCGGGAGGTGCAAGTTATGAAACCCCTTTCACAACTCATCAGACATTCGCTAAACTTGTAACTCAAATATTCTTTTCTGCAATCGAATTGTAGAAACATAATCTTCTTGTTACAATAACTTCTACTTCATATTTGAAAACCTTTTGAATGAATTCAAAAGATCCAGACTTACGTCTCATCATGTAAATATCCACATATCTACTTGAGTCATTTCTGAAGATAGATAAATCCACTACTTGCAACAATATTTATTGAACTACATACATCAAAATGTATGATCACCAATAAGTTCTTTGCTCGTTCCTTATGGCCTGTGAACGGTATTTCAGTCACTTCTCTTTTCGGAGGACAGTTGCAAGTGTCAGATGATTCAAAATCAAATGACTTCAAAATCCATCATAATGGAATTTATCCATGCGGGTTTCTCCAATGTGACCAAATGCAGTGCCACACTTGTGTGGTATTCTTTTAGTCTTTATGATATTTAGCGTCAGTGTTATGGATGTATCATATTACCATCAATATTCATAACATACGTCACATCGAGGATGGAAGCATGGCCCTTCATATTATTCATAATACTGAACAACAATTGTTCTTTTTATGAACAACCTTTTTGCAACAACATTGTGCAAGGGGCTAGAGTGTAAAACTCTAAAATGAATTATGAATGTAAATCCAGAGGTAATATATTATTATCAATATTCATAACATACATCTCATTCATAATGAAAGTATGGCCCTTATGTTATTCATAACACCGAACATCAAAAGTTCTCTTATGAACAACCTTCTTGCAAGATACCTTATGCAAAGGGCTAGAGTGTGAAACTCTAAAATGAATTATGAAAGTAAATACATAGGTAATACACCGATGGAAGGTATAGTAACATTTACTATGTCCCATGTGTGTATCTCAACCTCATTCCTGGCTAGTCTTTCAGGCCATAGTAGCTCTTACATCGAGTTGCAACAGAATGCAATCGAGCGGGTATCTTTGTGATTGTCTCACAATACCCAAGAATTAGTGATTAACATGTTTAACCATAATTCCCAAGAACTATATCTTTGACCAGCCTTCTATACATCAAAAACTTTGTATGACATTCATACATGAGCTGGATATTCCAGTCTTCTTTCTTATTGCCTTTATACTTCTAACGGTTTTAACTTTTAGTATTTTTCTTACTCTCAGAAGAAGCACCCAACTTAAGAGTGGCGTTAGCCTCGGACTTCCTAGGCGTGAAAGTTTCACTAACACCCATCGGACACTTCCTTTCTCTTAAGTTGTTGTTTTATTCACCTTTTATCATATGATAGGCGTTCTTCTGGATCCCTCTCTTATCAGTCTAATGCATAGTAAACTTCTTTTACTAATAGTTTGCAAACAAACATTGCTTTGGATATCTCATATCTTTTAGCCTTTGTCTGTCTCTGAAAATGATTTCCAGATTCCATGAATATCACATAACTATCCAAACTTTCGAAGTTCGGGTCTCATGGAAACAAACATATTGCACTTGACTGAAACGGAATTCTAGCTTTTGGATCGAAGGACGAGAGTCACATGATCCATAGCATAAGCGAGAGAATACCAAAGTATGCGATAGGACAAAGTCCTTCTTGGCACTCTTGAGGACAATCCTCACATTACGTTACCAACCGTAAAGTTTTAACCAGATATTTAACAGCTATTCAACTTTAATAGGGAAGGTGGAAACGCGAGCCATTATTCTACAACTATTATGCAAATCAGACTTAGACAATGTTCAAAATTAATTGCACTGAGAATTAAACAAGTTAATTCAACAGCGCGCTCCCACTCAAATCAATATCTCTCATAATTGATTGTGAGTGATTCAAGACCCGTGTTTTGATTATTCGTCATTGATGTTAGTCACCACCGATGACGAAAATCTTAACCGGTAGGCCAACCTGCCAATCACATCTCTATGCGACTCTTGTTCATCTTTCGATGGGCGTGTTCCGAGCTCATGACTGTCATGCCTGAACGTCAAAGACAACCAAGTGATCTCGCTGCGAGGTCTGAACTCACCCGCCTCACACATCCCTAATCGTTCGTACCCATGTTAGTCATGGCGCACCCCGAAAAGTTAGGTGCCGTGACGGTGCTACACTTGGGAGAACACTATCAACTATGATATTTTTGTGAGAGATCACCCTAATAAAAAGCGACTACCGTGCAATCAAGAAGGGTGCATCATAAGGGATAAACATCTCAGGCAATTCATAATAGCATGATATGGTATAGCCCTTTTTGACGGAGAAGTCTTGTATTTCTTCGTCTTCGGCATTCGCGTCGGTGTTCACCTTCGCGAAGATTGCCACCACCTTGTCGATGCACCAGATAATATTGCTATCTCTATAGCTAATAAAATAAGTGCATTACACAAGGTTGACACGCAGGTCATTTAAACTGCAATCATATGGCTCCAGCCATCATGCCGAATCATGACACGCAGGTCATGTTAATTAATTTACATCATATAGTCATCTCATACATAATCAAATTATTATGAGCACTGCTATACCACATCACATGCACATGCAAACCCTCCTGCAAAACCAAGTTAGACGTCTCTAATCGGTCCATGCAAAAACTTGTTTTTCGTGGCTTCTAAGGTTTTGAAACAAACCAAAGCTACCAACGTCCATCATCAAGTATGATAATTCAAGTCGCTAGATTAACAATGCAGGGTGTATGAAGCACGAGATAATAAAATATCGAACCCCATACTAAACTTCGTCATACGCATGACCCCCGTGCAGATCATATCTGCATTGCCCTTTCGTCTGCGAAATTTCATCTTTCTTTTTAACTACGGTGGAATTCAATGAACTGTTAGCACTTCGTTGATCAATCAGGATCGCGGATTGCCAGAACATTGAAACTCCACCATACTGTTATCAAGATCAGAAATATGCAAATTCCAGGGAAGCAACAAGAACATCGGGTAACAGATTTCATCTGCTACCCGCACAAATAATTTTCAGTAATAGAACTCATCTACTACCTAATTATATTGTGCAACACCCATAAATCTCTATGTATTCTAGATCGCAACCTGCATCTACGCATAGCACGGCTCATGATGCCACTGTAGGGTAACGCAGCAAAAAACAAAAAAAAATTCCGACCTACGCACCAGCCCAGGACCACTATGGAGACTGCATACAAGGTTTGATCATTTTCGTTACCGACTCGTAGCGCAGCGGAAGTAGAGTCGATGACGATCGGCGGTGCAGATCCCCGCAGCTAGGATTTACAACCTCCCAACCGCGAGGATGTATACCCTCATCCGCCACCCGGACAGCCCTCCGGGAGGCGGTCGGACAGTCCCCCGGACGGTGTCGCGGACAGCCCTTCGGGAGGACCTTCGAAACTCGAACGGTCACTCGGACAGCCCTTCGGGAGGACTCACAGAACTTGGACCGTCACTTGGACAGCCCTTCGGGAGGCACTCACGAACAGCCCCTCGGGCACTAAGATCGAAACTACGACCTCTCTACAGAGTTGCACACATACGGTGTCATCTATCCGGCAGGGCTTCGCCGACCAGAACTAGTTCCCACCGGAACCCAGACAGCCTTTTGGCTCTACGAAACTATTTCGCTGGGAGGGAGAGAGAAGCCAGATCATTGCAATGGAACTTGTATGTGAGAAGGAGTGAGTGTGGAGGGCTGCCTCTCCACCTCTATTTATAGGAAATCCCAAGGGGTAGGGTGGTTTTACAATAAAACCCAAAAGCACATGAATGAAGTCCTTCCACCAAGGGTTTAAGGGTGAAAACAAGGAACAAGAGGGGCTCCAAGGAGGAGCCACCTACTTGGCCGGCCACACCCCTTGGGGGGCCCCCATGAGGGCCTCCCAATCCATCCATGTCATCCCTAGATATTTTGGGATAAAGCCCAAACAAGTGGCTTTCCAAAAAGTAACCCAAAAAGCACTTTCACTATTCACGACGACATTTTTCAGCGTCCGTTCGAACTGAAAATATTTATGTGGTCTTAGAACATTTCCAGTACCCACTAAAATAATTTTCAACACATTCTGGAACAATTCCAGTTTAGTGATTTTCATCTGCGAAAAGCATCTGAAGTGGTTCCGGCAACTCCGGAACATTTCCGGTTTTTCTTCCAGAAAATTCCCAGAAGTTTCCAGAACAATTCTGGCACCCTCCAAGAATTATCAGGCATGTGCTGAAACCAATTTGACTTTATGGTATCCTCTGAAACAACTTTTCAGTATCACCGGAACTCATTCGGTGACCTCTCTCTGCGGAACTTTTCCGCTGTCCGAAACTTTTTCGATGTCCGAAACTTTTTCGGTGATTTTCTCTCAGACTCCCTGTCTAGTATTCAGCAGATAGATGACCCTTAAGCGTGTGACCCTATAGGTTCGGTGAAGTATAGACATGACACGGAACCCCTTCCGATCAATGATCAACATCGGAGCCGTGGACACCCATATTGACCCCTATACCCACACGAATGAATATTCGAGTGAACCTCCAGTTGCCGTGTGCTATTCTTGTTGCTTCACAATATGTTACAAATACCCGAGGTTAGACATGTTGGCATCCCCGTGGATCAACAACTTGTCCACTATGCCAGTTACCCCGTTATCGGTATTGTTCTCTTTTCTCGTTACCGTGTTCCGGCATCCCCGTGACCAAATCACAAAGTGTCTGGCCAGACGATGATGGATACCATAACACCGAGAGGGCCCAGAGATATCTCTCCATCGTCGGAGGAGCAAATCCCAATCTTGAGATATCAAGTTACTTGACATACTTTCCCATGAACCCGTAAGCCGCCGTAATAGCCATCCAGTTACGGATGATGTTTAACAAACCCCAAAGTTCATGAATCAAGCATGAAGAAACTCGATACTCTCATGGTCTGAGGAATTATGCATACATTAACCATCTCTGTGTTATTAACCATTAACTTGTGACGAATGAATCTCATAGCATAACATCAATCGGGTCGATTCAACACAAATGTTCTCCTAACATTGTGCCCTCAAAGTTGCTCGCATAGACATGCCCATGATTGGGAAAACATAATCATCATGCAACACTTGAGCTAGTCTTAGAGGCATGACTAGGAATACATTTTACCGTTTATTATTCCACACGTGCACATGGGCTTTCCCCAGAGCCTTTATGGATATACGGGCTCGGGAACCACAGAAGTTATAGCATGGAACATAAACATAATAACGAGCATGGAGATAAATAATAACATTTATTATTGCCTCTAGGGCATATCTCCTACAAAGGCTACACCTCCATTAAAACTACAACTTGTGTATGTTTGAATGGCGTCCAATCGATGTTCTTCATTTTGTTATCTCCATACTTGCTTTGTTTTGGTTCCGTTCTTTATTTCATCGAGCATGTGCATTTGTTACAAAACAGTGCTCGCAAGAAGCAGCAAATCAGAAGGACCTAACAACGTAAATTCAAAAAGCATCACAACCACATCGGGGAATGCGACCAAATTGCAACGACACCCACTTGGTGATATCTCTAATGTTGACATGCATTCCAAATGTGGCTCAGGTATGTTACTTCGTATCATATGTGATGGGCGATTCATTCCCTTATCATGTGTGTGCTTGCCTTGTTTTGGTTCCGTTTTTAATTTGATCAAACATGTGTATTTGCTTCCAAACAGTGGCCGAAGCAAGCACCAAGGCAAAAGGACATCACAATGTAAATTTTGAAAACATCACACCTGCACTAGGGAATGTGACGAATTTGCAACGGCACCCTCTTGGTGATATATCCAACGTTGACATGCATTCCCAAAGGGTCACAAGTATGTTACTTCGTATCATATATGACTTGCGATTCACCACCTTATTCTGTGTAGGCTTGCCTTGTTTTGGTTCCATTTTTAATTTGATCAAACATGTGTATTTGCTTCCAAACCGTGGTCGCAACAAGCAGCAAATCAAAAGGACCTCGCAATGTAAATTCAAAAACATCACACCCGTACTAGGGAATGCGATGAATTTGCAACGACATCCTCTTGGTGATATCTCTAACGTTGGCATGCATTCCCAAATGGGGTCATGTATGTTACTCCATATCATATGTGCCTTGCGCTTGCGGTTCACCACCTTATCATATGTGTTCCGTTGTTTATTTGATCGAACATGTGATTTGCTAATCATATTGTCACAGGCTTGCTCAACAAGCCCAATGGACCCCTATGGCCAGATGGAAGTTCTGATTATGATTTCTATTACTTGACTTGCCGTTTATCTGAACTAAACAGAGTTGTTGTTTACAGTAAATGTTATTATAACCTTGAATCTGGATTATTACCCATATACTCAAATGACATGCCAGTTTTCATAGAGAAAAGGACATAAGTACACTTTGTTTTACTCCAAAAGTATGGTACTCTGCCGGACAGATGTGTACTTGTAGATTTTTTCTGTTATGAAATTTTGTTTCAGCTGCCTCTTGAACAGAATTTTAGACAAACAGGGTGTTTTACTTAATTTGATGTAGCACCTTCTACAAGAAGATAAAATGGGAAACAGATAATATCAGAAGAAGAAAAATTCAAGCAAGATGCAAGTAACATTAGAAAAGCATCTACAAGTTACAGCTAGGTAGTATAGTGCTGCAAATTAACTAATAGGTAGATGTATGAGTAAGTACTGATCATTCATTGGTTCCCAATCAAATAATTAACTGATTTAGTGTCACTCGCTAAATCGACATATAACTTCAAAGGTGACCTTGTGGTTTTAGTTTTTATTTAAGAAATTAATGGGCAAAATAACCATCTCTCTATCTAACCAATTAAGCAGTGAATTATACTAATAAATTATACAGCGATACAACCATAATAAAATAACATCTCTCTATCACACTCTCTATCAAAATCGACATATAACTTAAAGGTGACCTTGTGGTTTTAATTTACTACTCTAATATGAATTAGACAATAAAAAAGTTGTCAGTAAAAGTAGAACGTATGAAGTTTCTAATGGTATTATTCATATGAAATAAACTTATATTATTTGATCAATATTGATCATGATACTGTGCTATAATCGAAAGTGATTTCTTTTTGAAGCCCGAAAACTTGTTGTTTGGGATCAGTAGGTATTCATAGCGATACAACCATAAGTCACATGCAACGTCCACCATCCTGAATTATAGTTTATTGACTGATACTATCTCCACTATAATTTGTTAGCCCGTGGCAACGCACGGTCATGCTACTAGTATTAATTAATCCTCTGCTGACTAGATGCATTAATTTTTTGTATGTACATATTTAATGATGCTTCTTTCTTCTTTTAATTAGCCATCCGGATCTAGCTCCACTTCGGTAAGGAGACGATGCCCGATGAGAAGGTTGGACAAGGAAGAAAGGTTCACGATCGAAGAAGTCTCTCCAGAAGGCCAACGATTGCTCCCTACCAGACCAAGAACAAATTTATACATCAGTGCGGAGTTATTGTTAGGGACATCGTCCCGATCATCTGCCAGGAATGGAATAAGAAGAAGGACCCTCAAGTTCCTTATGTCAACGATAGACTGAAAGATGATCGTTGGACCAATCTGATGCGAAATTTCACGCCTACCACCAGAGGAGGATCCGAATAACCCAGTTATAGAGCGAAAGGTCAAGGCGTTTGCTCTAAGAAGATGGCAGAACTATTCAAGAACTGGAAGAAAGTATTGAACAGGAAGTTTGTTGAGAAAGCAAGACTCCAAAATTCGAAGCTCAATATGAGAAGATGAAAGATCACTAGCCCGCATTTGTGGCCTACCAGAAATAGGAGAAGGCTAAGAACATGCCACTTACAAAAAGAAAAATGCCGCAAGGAAGGAGTATCACCATGTTACGGGGTCAGGTGGCTACAACAAAGCCCGGCCTACGTGGGACAAAGCTGAGCAAGACCTGTTGCTAAAGATGTCTAACCAGCGACATTGCACTGGCCAGATTGGGCAAGGAATTGGTTCTTCGCGGTTGGGGAACTTTGGACCCAGAACAGGGAAGTGTGTCTTGACGAAAGCTCAACTTGCAATACCCATCACAAAGCTTGAGGAAGCAATCAAGGAAGCGCTGGAAGGGAAGTTCATTCCCGACAGAGCGAAGGACGAGCTGTCAAAGGCCCTCGGGAATCTTGAACACCCTGGACGAACCGAGGCACATCAGGCTCCGTTCCATGGAAGGTTGGGTTTCCCGACAGCACTGGTTACAGAAGCCGCACAAAGAAAGAAGAAAGAGGAAGCAAGCGAAATGCAGAAGATGAATGAAAGATTAGCGAAACAGAGGCACTTGAGAGCCAGTGAGCTACCGGCCAACCATCTCAGTGGCACGAATATCCTTCATTGGAGACTACCCATGATGCTACCCCACCACATCTCAACGAAAGCAGCGTTGCTTCCACCGAGCTCGTTCATTCTGATACCATTGCCCCCGCTACCCCGTGGATAGTATCACGAATAATGAACATTGTGTGCTAATGGTGAAATGTCATAACCTGACCTTGAAGGCGGCGGTCGGCTATGTCTTACCTCCTCGACCTGATGCAACTTTCCATTGCACTCCGGTTCCAGATGGCTTTGCTATTGTCGGGGTGGATGAAATAATGGACGGATTTGATGGGCTGGAGCTTGAGTACGCTACAGGTGAAGGGGAGCTTCTTCTTCGATATGCCTTAAGGACTACCTGTCTATGGAGAAAGGAACACATCGTGCTTCCATACTAGATGCCGCCTCAGCAGACTCAGGCGGAGCAGGCCCCGGTGTGCCTGAGTCTCTCTGGTGCGTCAGCCGTCTCCGCGCCTGAGTCGTCTCCGGCGCTCAGTCGTCTCCGCCGCCTCAGCGGACTCCGACGGAGGAGGCCCCGCGCAGAATCCGCGTCTGCCTCAGTGTGTCTCCGCCGCGTCATCGGACTACGCCTCTTCTGCCGCCTCAGCAACATCGGAAGAGAGCTGCCGCCACTCCGTGGCTAGCAGCAGTACGAAACAGAGGAGATTCAGATACGGCCCAAGCCTCAAGGCTCCTACGAGAGGTCTGAGGAGGAACTCAATGAGATCGTGGATGCCGAAGTGAAACGTCAGCTTGCACCGAAACGCCCCCTCAAGAGGAGAAAATAGATCCGGTGAAGGCGAAGCGAACTCTGGAGCCCCTTAGGCGACCACCACCGCCTCCGCCGCAATCAAACTATGACTGATGTATTGAAAAGATACATAATCAAGCGAGGTGGTCGGGAAGATTAGGTAGTAGTGCGCAAGAAGTGGGAAAACACATTCCCAGCTCCAAACAAGGACTGCAATTGTGCCCTCCGCTCAAGGTGGTTACCGATATCGCTAATGATCGGAGAGAAAGCGGCCACTGGTCTTGCTATCACTGCGGCTATTACTTACCCGACTCGGTACAGTTTGAAAAGGTTGAGGTAGTACAAACCTTAAAATACGCGAACGGGAAGCCTCTCGTCACACGTGAGGAGCTCCACCATCTACCAACGATGATGCGATGATTGCATGAATGGTACTTGAATGCCTGCAAGGAGGGACCGATAGTATCTTCGTGGGAATTAAAGATGAGCAATTCTTCAATGGAGAGCAGGTGTTGTTCGTTGAATTTGAAGAAATATTTCAGTTATACAATCAAAAGGAACTCAACAAAACTATCGTCAGTTCCTATTGTCTGTAAGTATTTTTCTGTAATTAAGTCTCTAGCTTAGCTCGTTTATTGCATGTATTAATTATCCTCACACTATATTATGCAGATTGAAGATCATCGAATGCAAACAACAACAAATCTATGACATTGGGTTCATTGACACAAATTTCATAAATGAAGCTACGTTAAAAGATTTTCCCGCTGATACAGAGCAAAATTTGCTAAAGGCGTTACTACAACAAAACCAGAAGGCAAATACTATTTCCTTACAACTTCAAGTGGGTGTTACTATCTTGTGCACATTCTGTTCGTCTTACTCGAGATTAAGTGTAATTAATGAGTTTACGTGCGCAGTTTCCACTTATTCTGATAGACATTCAGCTTGAAGAGGGAAAGGTAATTGTCTGGACTCGAGACATAAAGACCCTAAGGAGTGGAACGAACATGAGGCAATACTTCAGAAGTAAGTTCAATCTTATCGCACAATATCGGCAAACTTCGTTCATTTTCTGTATCAGTTAATC
>JAAAXO010000285.1:8910-67489 GCA_011799875.1 Thinopyrum elongatum | reverse complement strand
TACAAATCTATATTATGACAGTTCGAATCATGTGCTCATGGTTGTACAATCATCTTTCAACTGAATTACAGCCAAAGTGTTCATCTTGGCTACTCTGAACTTCTGCACAAATTAAATGGCGGAGTATGGCCAATACCAGGTACATTGGTAAAATGTGTAGCCTTAAATGTCTTCGGTTTAGTCTCTTCTATTTTCTTGTGTTCTGCATAAGTCTATGAGCATTGTGTCTCAATAAAATAAATGTGCGAGCATGGATTGAAAATCAAACGTTATTCATATTTCATGTGGGATGTGGTTGGTTGAAATTGAGTATACCAACTGGAAGTTTGCTGTTCGACAATTGGAAAAATAGCCTACTCGAGGGTGTTTGGCTTTTGTGCATCACCAGCAGTCGCGGCGCTCACCAAAGCATCATATTTTGGTCTGGCATCAAAAGTCCAACCATACAAGTGTTACAATTATTATAGCAATATGAAAATATACTTACCATTATATGACACAGATAATCACTCTTCTTTCCCGTTATTAAACAAGAAATTCAGCATTTGCCATTAACCACAAATAATAAAAATGAATAAAGGTCTAATTTGCCTCCATTCATAGTTTTATCTGATCCGGTTGGCAATGTATTAGATATTGTTTATTGGTCATGAAACAAACCATGATAGAGCTAGTCTAGGCGCGGTGGAGGATTCATTAATATAAGTCAGGAAATGCCCATCGAACGAAATTGAAGCTGCTTGGCCAAAGAAGTTTCAGAGGGTGCCTTAGAGCATCAAGCGGTGATAATGGTCGTCACGTCTTAGAATTTCCAAATGGTCTTCTAAAAATTGTTATCTCATCCTGGAATATTTCACCGACGAATCTCAGGGCGTGACCTCATCATTCAATGTGGCACGTATGTGGTTAGCAGAAAAAAAAAACTAAAAAGGCCTTCGTTCAGGCGATGACCCCTGCATGTTGCATGTCCCTTATGTCTTACCAATGGCCATGAGGGCCATTCAGTGCAGTACATAACATACAATGATCTTCCATATTAAGTCTTGCACATAAAAAAATCCAGGCAGCAGTTCTATATTTATATTGTGCTAGATTTCTATTTCTTTTTTTTTTTTTGCGTTGCTGGTTCTATTTGTTTGAAAAAAAAAGTACTCATGGCAACAATACACATTTTGGCTGAAGAAAGCATATTCGGAGTGTCCCTGGGAAATCAAGAGGCGATAACGCCGTCAAATTTGGGTTTTCAAATGGCTTTTAAAAGTCCTTATCTCATTCTACATATGTTCACACGATGAATCTCAGGCACAATCGTCGGCGATTTAACATAAGCTTGGAACTAATTAAGAATTGCATCGCCTGGACGCAAGCGGGGGGAATCTAATGTTACGGAGGCACATGAAGACAAGGCAGCTAATGTTCTGCTCAACATGGCAACCACATCTTATAGCCAGATTCTGTGCCTTTCGTGTTGTGGTTCTCGTTGCAACGCAACGGGCATATTTACAATAGTAAATAAACTCTAACAATTTCATGGGTGGCAAGCCAATCATCGAGGTGCACAATGAAGTCGCTGAGGATGTCTGGTCGCCGGCCACGGCGGCCAACGGGCGAGGCCAGTGCAACCCACCACACAACCCAAGGAGTAGTAGAGTTGATGGACGCCATTGGAAGAATGTGCTGCAAAGCTAAGCTAGCAGTTTAGCTTGTGAACAGATTGATTAAGGCTGTGGTTGTGAGAGCGTGAAGATGTTGAACGACTGCTGTGTTAATTTATACGGAGAGGTGGTCAGTGATGTGAGGAGAGTTTGAGAAACCAAGGACGATGGATGACATTGGAACAGCAAGCTGTAACCAGCTAGCGTAATTGACAGTTGACACATCATGAGGAAGAATTAAACTGGCCGATGTTATGCATCTTGGTGTCTCCAAGCATATGGATATCCTGCAGTGCAACGCCGAATTTTTTCCATTTAATAATGAAAACTTTGGTGTGTATCCCTCAAAGAAAAAAAACTTGGGTGTGTGTGAGTGGTCTCATTCCCAACTTATTAATTAATATGAGGAAATTTTTAAATCTATTTTCTTAGTTGAGGAAATTTAAAATTAATCCCTCCGTTCCTAAAATATAAGTCTTTCTAGAGATTCCACTACGGACTAATACGGAGCAAAATAAGTGAATCTAACACTCCAAAATACGTCTATATACATCCGTATGTAGTCTGCATTGAATATCTAAAAAGACTTATTTAGGAACGAAGGGAGTAAAACACACAAAGATTGCATGTAATTTGTCCAAATACGAAAAAAACTAACATATGCAGTGTCATGTGCAAACCTAGGCAAGCGAACCCGGCAAGCAACAGTATTAACGGGCGCAAATTAGCCATTAACTCAGATGGTTAGATTCTCGGTGTGAACCAACTCACAAGGGTTCAAGTCCTAGACTTATCATTGGTGGTGGTCACATTTTTCTGGATTTATTTCAAACATTTCAGCGATGTGGTTCAGTGGGAGGAGACGTTATCGTGACTACGAAGGGTCTGTGGCGATTCATTAATCCTAGGTTGATGTGCCGGCTCAGTCTCTCAGAGATGCTCACAAGGGTATGGGTGTGCATGTGTGCGTATGATAAACGTGTGCGTCTGTACTATGTGAAAAAAGGTATAATCGGGCATGTGTTGCTTATAATTAGCTGGATCCGTCCCGTAATAGTAGTGCCTTCGGTAAATATTTGAGTCGCTGCAGGCTCAGTGAGATGAAATACAAACAGTGACCTTGAAATTGCATATTAATATTAGCAATTTAGCATTAACAATCTCCAATAACTTGTCCCGCAAAAAAACAATTTACAATAAACTTATAAATGTTTTTCTTTAGAAGTCTAGACTAATCAATGTATAAACAAACAAACGAGCAGCGAGTGCCCATTGAACCAATCCGAATCAGCCCATCCGCACATGATGAAATCATTGAATATGTCAGCAATAAAACAACATGTGTGCACGGAATGGATTGCGAAATCATACATACATACATACACGGAAAAGCTCTGGTGACCGAGCTCACTGGAGGCCTCCAGATTCAAAATTCAAAATTCATTGAAATTCATATTTACATTTCAAAAATTCTGAAAAAAGTACAGATATACACGAAGGCAAACACCATATGTGTAAATTTTAGGACAAAATACGTTGAAATGAGGGCTATGCAAAAAGACAAAATCGGGCTATTTAACCCATGATACTATTCATCTCTCAGGCCTGAATTTAATCTTTTTTGCACAGGTGCATTTCAACAATAGTCATCATGAAATTTTGACACACATGTGGGTTACATCTTTACATAACGCATATTTTTTCAGAATTTTTGAAAACATAAAAGTTTGAATTTGAATTTTTCAAAAATAAAAGCCTCCATGGAGTCGGCCTCCAAAACGCCATTCTCCATGCATACATTGATAAATATTATGCCAGTTGTGCAATTATTATATAGATAGACGGGCTAGTGCGCTCGCCGACCTGGCAGGAGGAACGATGTTGGTGACGTGATTTTGGGTGAGCTCAGTTGTGTGATTGCAATGGTAATAGCTTGTTATATGATCGCTGTGTTTTGTATGTTTTTTACATACGTTCTGACGGGATGGTTTGTTTGATCTATCTGCGGGACAGAAATTTGGGATTGTCTTCACTAGATTTGGTGTCAGGTTTTTCGGGTCGATTCAGGATCAATGGCGACAATTACGGCTCCAAACGCGGTCATTAGGGGGACAGTGCACGAAGACTACCCGGCCGTCATCGACAAGTCAGGCCGGCTACGGTATGAGAGCGGCGACGATAGCCGCATCGGTGGCTTGTTCTGGCGGTGGTAATGGTCATTGGTTGTCCTATAGACGAGAGTTTTTACAGTACCCCGGTACTCCCTAGGGAGATGTGGGAGTGCCAGATAAAATCCAAACCATCCATCTACAGGGGTATTTTAGAACTTTTGTCTGGCTAATTCGTTTTGACTTTTATTCCCAACGAATCAACACATCAGGCCGCAGTGATCGCATTGTTTGTTCCCCCATCGTGGTAGCGGTGGACTTCGTCTTCCCCCATCGCTGCCCCCTATGAGATGTACGAATTGCTCTCGTATCAATATGAGCCATCGTGAATTCCTTGATTGAACTATGGCACCGTATGAGGACTACGCTCCTCCGCATACATCCATGAGGGATCTACAATGAGGCGCTAAGGACAGGCGCTAGGATCTGATTCCCAGACATTTGAGCAAAATCCGTCGATCCAGGGAAATTGTGAAGCGTCGCGCAAAAACAGCCACCGGGCGCTAGCCCCTTTTTTTCTTCCGGCCAGGACTCCAAAGCATGTGCCGTATAAGCATTCTACCTTGTCGCTGGCGTTGGAGGCATGACGCTAACGGCCTGCTACGCGACTATCCTTTTCTATTTTCGCCCCGTCCAAGCACCCAGGAATTGGACATGCCTGATGGGCCAGATCCCATAGCGGAGTCATCCCCGACCAATTCGGTAGGCGCAAATATCGGCGGCGGCCATTGATATGCACATCACGGGTGCACAACCTGGATTGTGAAACTGATGTGGCCTAATCCTAATCCCCCGGGGGTGATGAACCTGTGATCATCAAGCCCGCACCGCCATGATCATCATCTCGATTTGAGATTTTCTTTTGCGAATGATTATTGATTTGGGATTAGGGTTCATCACAAAATTAGTTTGAAGTCTGTGTTCACACCCTTACAAGCAAGTTTGTACTAAATTGGCATCTCATTCTATTTAGTATTTCTGTAATAATTAATATGTATGATTGAGAAATAAATAAATCACCCATGATACGGTAGTCCCTAACATCAAGGTACTCCATATTTTTTGAGGTAGTACTCCTAGGACCTGTATTGGAGTACCATGTAAGATTAGCCGTCAGATTAACATGGATGGATGGCTCACATTCATTAGGCTACCATAAAACAGCTTAGACGACCTCGATGTAATTTTTATATATTGGGCGTTTTGGACTTCAGTGAATCTTATAATAGATCTAATATTTTTCGCAAAAAAAATGGCGTATTATTCGGTCAACAGTAATCGCGTCCTAGATAAACTTCCTCTCACTTTTGGGCCTTGCCTTGCATGCCAAAATAAAAGATCGGACCGTATACATGTGTGGTCACAATTGTTTAACGACTAAGATGGCGTAGTTCAAATACGGCCATAACCAAAGCAGTAATGGTGGGAGGGTGAGGGCGGGAGATACGTGATTTTGACCCAGAAGATGTTCCTTGCACATCAAGGTGTTCATTGTGGCTAGCCGGGCTTCCTTGCGCATCAAGGCGTCAATCCACACACCCTAATCACCGACGACCACCGTCATTGACTGGTGGGCCTTCTCATGCTCCACGCGCGTAAGTCTCACCGCCGAGGCCTGTCCTCCATCATCATCTCTCACGGGGTGTGGCATCTTTGGAAGCACCGCAACGCATACACTAGTAGAAAAACATGGCACTAGTCCGCGTTTTCAGAGGGCCTTTAGTCCCGATTCTGCAACCGGGACAAAACGATCGGGACTAATGCCCTACTTTTATCCCGGTTGGCTACGAACCGGGACTAAACAGATCCACGTGCCGATGTGGCGCGCCAAGACAGGAGGACCGTTAGTCACGGTTGGGGTAACACGAACCGGGACTAAAAGGCAGCCACGCGTCAGCAGCTCGTAGGCGCTGGGGTTTTTGTTTTTTTTAAGGGGGGGGGGGGGTTGGGGTTTTGGAGGGTTTAGGGGTTTCATATTGTGTTAGCTAGCTACTACATATAGAGAGAAGTGACCTCTCTTTCTCCGTACTTGGTCGACGGTAGCTACTACTTATAGAGAGAACTCGACGCTATCTAGTAAGCAAATGAAGGAACCATTAATTACACAACATCGTCATGAACATATATAGAGAGAAGTGACCTCTCTTTCTTCATGCTTGGTCGAACAACAAGTTTTCGTATATCTATCCGACGCTATTACATATATACAATATAACATCTCTTACAATCGCTAACATCATCTACCTAATATCCATTTCCAATTCCATATGGTATTCTCCGTCTTTAGGTATGACGTGGTCAAGAAAGAATCCCGCTAATTCCTCTTGAATTGCTCGTATGCGATCATGTGCTAAGAGTTCATCCCGCATCCGCCAGATCTAATTTAAAGAAGGGGTCAATACATATATATGAATGAAACTCAACACAAATGATGGTAATAAAAAAGAATTGTGAATATTGTTTACGTACTTCAAATTGTTCGTCAGAGAAGCCCCGCTCAATGGTCGAGTTGCGAATGAACTCGCAAACGTAGTATCCACATAAATTAGTCCCGGGTGCCTGCCACAAGCACTTTACGAGAATAGAGTTCAATCAAACTGATAATCAAGCATGATAATGGTATTGATAAAACTAGAATCAATGAGAGATGCACGGAACTAGCTAGTACTACTTACTCTGGGCTGTGTAAATTTCAGCTTCTTCTTTAGACCCGGGACCATTCCGGTGAATGTTTTCCAAACCCTGCCCAGCAAAAAAAATGATTACTTGGTATCAGAAACTGAACGAAAGTTGCCGATCGATATGGTGCGATAATGATTGAACTTACCTCTGGAGCATTTCACTCATGTCCGCCCACTCCTTTTGATCTTTACGTCTCAAGTCTAAGACAGTTACTACTGCCCCGTCAAGGTTTATGGATAGCAGAATAAAGTGGAACCTGCGCATGCATAACTCATCAATTACACTTAACCTCGAGTAAGCGAAACCGAATATGCACAAGACAGTAACACTCACTGGAAGTTGTAAGGAAAGAGTATTTCCCTTTTGTTTTGATGTCGAAGGAACGCTTTTAGCAAGTTTTTCTCGGTATCTTCGGCTCTTTTTTTACCGACCATTCATTTATGGTACTTGGGCTAATGAACCCAATGTCATAGATTTGTCCTCTTTTGTATTCGACGATCTTCAATCTACATAATATATATAGTGAGGATGATTATATATACATGCAATGAACGAGCTGAGCTAGAGACTTAATTACAGAAATAGTACTTACAGAAAGTAGCAAGTCATGAGTTGTTTGTCGAGGGTATGTTGATTGAATAACTGAAATAATTCCACAAATTCAACAGGCATCAGGTCGGCTCCAATGAAGTCGTGCTCATCTTTAATTCCCAGCATCAGACTGTCGGTCCCAGACTTCCTGCAGGTTTCCAAGTACGATTCATGCAATCTTCGCATCATCGTTGGTAGATGCGGGAGCTGATCACATTTGACGAGAGGCTTCCCGTGCTCGTATCTAAATTGCTCTACTACCTCAGCAGTTTCAAATTGTACATCATCACCCACGTAATCACCAAGAGTGCTACCGGGTAGTAGCCCCGGATGATTAGCGATATCGCTAGACACCTTGAGCGGGGGGCACGATTGCTTCTCCTGTTCGCCGAGCTGAGGAATTTTTTTCTCACTTCGTCTTGCAGCACTGGTAGTACTTCCCGACCGCCGCACTTCACCATATGTTATTCCAATACAGCGATCATAGTGTGATTGCGGCGGAGGTGGTGGTGGTCGCTTAAGGGCATCCAGAGTGCGCTTCACTTTCACCGGATCTACTATTTCCTTCGGAGGTGGATGTTTTGGTTCAAAATGGGCCCTCACTTCGGAATCCACGATGTCCTTGTTTTCCTCGTCAGTCCTCTCATATGGTAACTTTGGAAGAGGCTTGAGACTTGGACCAAATTTGAATTTCTTCCCGCCTGTTGTACTGCTAGCCGCCGGAGCGGCGGCGGCTCTCTTCCGCCGTTGCTGAGGCGGCGGAGTCCGCTGACGCGCCGGAGGAGGCGGAGGAGGAAGAGGACTCTACTGAGGGGCCTTCTCTACCGGAGACGGCGGCTGAGGCGGCGGAGACAGCTCACACGCCGGAGACGACTCAGGCAGCTGAGCTGGACTATGAGGAGTCTGCCGAGGGGCCTCATCCGGCTGAGTCTGCTGAGGCGGCGTCCAGTTTGGAAGCTTGATGTTCTCCTTTCTCCATGGACATGTACTCCTTAAAGCATTTTCCAGAAAAATATCCCCTTCACCTGTAGGGTAGTCAAGCTCCAGCCCCTCAAATCCCTCCATTATTTCATCCACCGTGACAATAGCATAGCCATGTGGAATCGGACGACAATGAAAAGTTCCCTCAGCTCGAGGAGGTACAACAGAGCCGACCGCCGCCTTCAAGTTCAGGTTCTGGCATTTCGCCATTAGCACACAATGTTCAGCCTCCGTGATACTATCCACGGGGTAGCGAGAAGTCATGAAATCAGGCTGAACGAGCTCTGTGGAAGCCACGCTGCTTCTCCGCTGAGATGGTGGAGTAGCTTCTGGGGAAGTGTCGAAGGAAGGATCTTTGTGCCGCTGAGATGGTTGGCCAGTAGCTCGCTGGCTCTCAAGTTCCTCTAGTTTCGCTAATCTTGCACTGAGCTTCTGCATTTCGCTTGCTTCCTCTTGCTTATTTCTCTATCGGCTTCTATAACCACCGCTGTCGGGAAACCCATGCACCCACGGAACGGAGCCTGAAGTGCCTCGTGTTCGTCCAGGGTGTTCAGGATTCCCGAGGGCCTCTGTCAGCTCGTCCTTCTCTCTGTCGGGCCGGAACCTCCCTTCCTGCGCTGCCTGGATTGCTTCCTCAAGCTTCTTGATGGGTATTGCAAGTTGAGCTTTTGTCCAAACACACTTCCCTGATTCTGGGTTCAAAGTTCCCCCAACCCCGAAGAACCAAGTCCTTGCCCGATCTGGCCAGTGCAATGTCGCTGGTTGGACCACTTTAGCAAGCAGGTCTTGCTGAGCTTTGTCCCACAATGGTCGGGCTTTGCTGTAGCCACCTGACCCCGTGGTATGGTGATACTTCTTCTTTGCAGCATTTTGCTTGTTTGTCAGTTACCTTTGCTCCTTGTCCGATTTCTTGTAGGCCACAAATGTGGGCCAGTGATCTCTTATCTTCTCATATCGACCGATGAATTCTCGAGTCTCGTCTTTCTCGACGAACTTTTTGTTCAACTCTTTCTTCCAGTTCTTGAATAGTTCTGCCATCTTCTTAAGAGAAAACGCCTTGACCTTTCGCTCTATAACTGGGTTATTCGGATCCTCCTCTGGCGGTAGGCTGAAATTTGTCATCAGCGAGGTCCAAAGATCATCTTTCAGTCTATCCTGGACATAAGAAACTTCAGGGTCATTCTTCTTATTCCATTCTTGGATGCTGATCGGGACGCTGTCCCTAACAACAACTCTGCATTGATGTACAAATGTGTCCTTGGTCCGCTTGGGAGCAATCGGTTGGCCATCTCGAGCGACTTTTGTGATCGTGAACCTTTCATCCTGGCGCAACCTTTTCTTCGGGCCTCATCTCCTTACCGAAGTTTGGCTCGATCGGGAGGGCTAAAAGAAGAAAGAAGCGTTAATATATGTACATACAAAACAATTAATGCATCTAGTCAGCAGAGGCTTTATATATATATATATATATATATATATATATATATATATATATATATATATATATATATATATATACCTCGCCGGACTTTGCAACAGTTAAGGCTCCCTCCTCTGTTCGGTCACCGGAGCCGTGATCATGATCTCCTTCCTCCGCCATTCGGTCACCGGAGCCATCATGATCTCCTTCCTCCTCCATTGTTGGATCACCGGAGCTGTCATCCTCTCCTTCCTGACCATCGGTGTCATTGAGAAACGACAAGGGATCACCTCCGTCGCGGATTATATCCCCCAACAACTCTTCTTTTTCTAAGTCTCTGTCCTTAGTTTCTGCAAATATTACAACATGGCAATATACAAACATGAGAGATGGATTAGTGGCAAACATGGACTTAATATCACAACAAGGAATCATGTGCATATGAGCAATGGATTAGAGGCAAACATCGTCGAGGACTCCTCCCCCTCATGTCTGATGAGTCGTCCTATATATCTTTCGAGAGAGGTACTTTGCGGACCGCCTCTCTCATGCCTGTCCGACGTCCCCCCTCATGTCGAAGTTATCGGGGTTATGTTTTAACGACCCCCCCTCATGTCGAAGTTATCGGGGTTATGTTTTAACGACTCCCCCTTCATGTCGAAGTTATCGGGGTTATGTTTTAACGACCCCCCTCATGTCGAAGTTATCGGGATTATGTTTTAACGACCCCCCCCTCATGTCGAAGTTATCGGGGTTATGTTTTAACGACGCCCCCTCATGTCGAAGTTATCGGGGTTATGTTTTAATGGAACATAATTTGTTAACTTGACATTAGACGTCAATAGTATTATACATAACAACAGTGCAGGAGGGGGTAGGAGATCGGCAACGCTCTTTGTTCTAGGATTTGGGTGGCCTCCAGAGTTGGTCGGGCGAGCGGACCGGGAGTAAATTTTAAATATATGAGTTGTTACTCCCTCTCTCCCATAATTAACCTTAGTAAATTTTATTATCATCATGCCCATTTAGTAAAGTTGCCTCTCCCCGATTTAGGCAAAGTAAAACTTAGTAAGATCATCATGCCTATTTAGTAAAGTTGCCTCTCCCCGATATAGAAAAACAATATGCATACATCCATGGATCATCCATACATCATTGCTCATATATTCAAACTTAATATGATTTTTAGCAAGATCATCATGAACAAAAATTTATATAAACAAAAAAAATTTCTATGTACAAAAAAAACATGAACATTTAGTAAAGTTGCCTCTCCCCGATTTAGGCAAAGTAAAACTTAGTAAACTTAATATGAGTTTTAGCAAGATCATCATGAACAAAAATTTCTATGAACAAAAAAAGCATACATCAATGGACAAAAAAAATTCTATGAACAAAAAAAATCATACATCAATGCATACATCCATGGATCATCCATACATCTGCATATACATACATACATCATCCATACATACATCAATGGACAAAAAAATCTATGAACAAAAAAAAAGCAGAGCAGGGGCGGCGGCGCGGCAAGCAGAGCATCTGGGACGGTGGCGGCGGTGGCGGAGCAAGGCAGGGGCGCGGGGGAAGGGGGGCTCACTGAGGGCGGCGTCGGGGCAGGGGCAGGGGCACGGCGGCGTCGGGGCAGGGCAGGGGCGCGGGGAGCGGCGCCGGCGTCGGGGCAGGGCACGCGTCGGGGCAGAGGGCGTCGAGGGCGTCGACGGCGAGGTGGAGCAGTCTGATGGCGAGGGCCTCGACGGCGAGCTCGGGCAGCCTGGCGGCGTCGTCGGGGGAACTGCACAGATGGGGATTGGAAATTTGCTAAGTCTCGCTTATATAGCCACCCCTTTAGTGCCGGTTGGTGGCTCCAACCGGGACTAAAGGCCCCCCTTTAGTCCCGGTCCGTGCCACCAACCGGGACTAAAGGGTGGCCTTTAGCCCCGGTTGGAGCCACCAACCGGGACTAAAGGGCTTGTGCTGGCACTGGCGCGGTGCGGTGGGAGTTTAGTCCCACCTCGCTTGCCGAGAGGCGCTCGTAGTGGTTTATAAGCCCCGCTGCGATAGCCCCGTCGAGCTCCTCTCTAATGCAGGCCTGTTGGGCCTAACATTCTTCTATGCCCTGTTGGGCCTACTTGCACCGCGGGCCTGCATCCTGGCCCACGTATAGTTGCATTTCTAGTCGTATGCAAGCCGTGGTGGCCTAGTAGGCAGGCAAATTTTTTTTTGCATATGTTACGTTTTTAAAATTTTAATGTTATTTTTTGCATATGTTAAATTTAGTTATATAATTTTAGTTGCATAAATTTTATTTTATTTATTCTTTTTAGTTGATTCCTTTTGCTATTAGAGTTTTATAAAAGCTTTTTAGTTTGCTATTAAAGTTTGTAACAAAAAATACTTTATGAAAATTCGTTTTGCTATTAAAGTTTTTAACGAAAAAATACTTTGATAATTTTAGTTGCATAAATTTTATATAATTTTAAGTTAATATTATTTTGATCATAACTAGAGGTTTATAAAAGCTTTTTAGTTGATTCTTTTTGCTATTGAAGAATATTATAGTTTTGTTTTAGTTGATCATAACAAAATATTTTAATTGATTCTTTTTAGTTCATTCTTTTTGCTATTAGAGTTTTATAAAAGTTTTCTAGTTCATTCTTTTTGCTATTAGTTCATTCTTTGAGTTAAATGACCCTGAAATTGAAAAGCACTACAAATGAACTCTAAAAAGGTTGAAACTTGGCATGGTATCATCATTTCACCCACATAGCATGTGTTAAAAAGTTGAGAGGGTTACGGCAAAAACTGGATGCACTTCGTGTACAAACTGGACAATCTCTTTCGAAGTACCAGGGTTTCGGACGAAAACTCATGTGTTACAAAGGCATTTCATATTTTTTAAACTTATTTGAACTCCAGACTTTTTGTGCGTTCAATATGCACCATTCAAAGCCACATCATCAATTTTCAACCCTTTCTGACTTCATTTTATATTTTTTATGCATTTAATCTTTTTTGAGCTAAATGACCCTGAAATTGAGAAGCACTACAAATGAACTCTGAAAAGGTTGAAACTTGGCATGGTATCATCATTTCACCCACATAGCATGTGCTAAAAAGTTGAGAGGGTTACGGCAAAAACTGGGTGCACTTCGTTTACAAACTGGACAATCTCTTTTGAAGTATCAGGGTTTCGGACGAAAACTCATGTGTTACAAAGGCATTTCATATTTTTTTAACTTATTTGAACTCCAGACTTTTTGTGCGTTCAATATGCACCATTCAAAGCCACATCATCAATTTTCAACCCTTTCTGACTTCATTTTTATTTTTCATGCATTTAATCTTTTTTTGAGGTAAATGACCATGAAATTAAAAAGCACTATAAATGAACTCTGAAAAGGTTGAGAGTTGGCATGGTATCATCATTTCACCCACATAGCATGTGCTAAAAAGTTGAGAGGGTTACGGCAAAAACTGGATGCACTTCGTGTACAAAATGGACAATCTCTTTCGAAGTATCAGGGTTTCGGATGAAAACTCATCTGTTACAAAAGGCATTTCATTTTTTCTTCGCGTAATCAGAGCCATCATCGTATCCTCCTTCACTTTTTCTTCGCGTGTGTCCCTTGCTTATTGCGCCGTAACCATGGATAATCTTCATCGTTTAACAGGGTGCTTGGGTCAGGCTTCACTTTGAAGGGAGGAATTTCATGAAACTTTTCATAATCTTCAGACATGTCTGTCTTGCCCTCCACTCCCACGATGTCTCTTTCCCTGAAAGAACTATGTGGCGTTTGGCTCATCGTATGATGTATGCTTCCTTATCTTTTCTTTTTCTCGGTTTGGTAGACATGTCCTTCACATACAAAACCTGCGCCACATCATTGGCTAGGACGAATGGTTCGTCTGTGTACCCAAGATTGTTCAGATCCACTTTTGTCATTCCGTACTGTGGGTCTACCTGTACCCCGCCTCCTGATAGATTGACCCATTTCACCGAAACAAAGGGACCTTAAAATCATGTCCATGGTCAAGTTCCCATATGTCCACTATGTAACCATAATATGTGTCCTTTCCCCTCTGGTTGTTGCATCAAAGCGGACACCACTGTTTTGGTTGGTGCTCTTTTGATCTTGGACGATCGTGTAAAATGTATTCCCATTTATCTCGTACCCTTTGTAAGTCAATACAGTCGAAGATGGTGTCCTGGCCAACGAGTACAGCTCATCTGCAACAGTGGTGTTACCCATGAGATGTGTTTCCAACCAACTGCCGAAAGTCCTGATGTTTTCACATGTAATCCAGTTGTCACACTGCTTCGGGTGTTTGGAGCGCAGAATATTCTTGTGTTCATTGACATACGGGGTCATCAAGGTAGAATTCTGTAGAACTGTGTAGTGTGCTTGAGCCCAAGAATGCCCGTCCCGACATATTATTGAGTCTGCTCCTAGCGTGCCTTTTCTAGTCAGTCTCTCCTCATACCGCGATGAGGGAGACCAATGGCGTAAGGGCAAGAATGAAGTCAACACAAAACCAATGACCTCCTCTGTTTGATGGCCCGTGGAGATGCTTCCTTCTGGCCTAGCACGGTTACAACATATTTTTTTTAAGACTCCCATGAACTCTCAAGGGGAACATATTGTGTAGAAATACAGGGCCCAGAATGGCAATCTCGTCGACTAGATGAACTAGGACGTGCGTCATGATATTGAAGAAGGATGGTGGGAACACCAACTCGAAACTGATAGGACATTGCACCAAATCATTCTTTAACCTTGGTAGGATTTCTGGATCGATTACCTTCTGAGAGATTGCATTGAGGAATGCACATAGCTTCACAATGGCTAATCGAATGTTTTTCGGTAGAAGCCCCCTCAATGCAACCGAAGTAGTTGCGTCAAAATCACGTGGCAGTCATGAGACTTTAGGTTCTGGAACTTTTTCTCTGCCATATTTATTATTCCCTTTATATTGGATGAGAAGCCAGACGGGACCTTCATACTGAGCAGGCATTCAAAGAAGATTTCCTTCTCTTCTTTGGTAAGAGCGTAGCTGGCAGGACCTTCATACTGCTTTGGATGCATGCTGTCTTTTTCGTGCACATGTTGTTGGTCCTCCCGTGCCTCCGGTGTATCTTTTGTCTTCCCATACACGCCCAAGAAGCCTAGTAGGTTCACGCAAAGATTCTTCGTCACGTGCATCACGTCGATTGCAGAGCGGACCTCTAGGTCTTTCCAATAGGGTAGGTCCCAAAATATAGATTTCTTCTTCCACATGGGTGCGCGTCCCTCAGCGTCATTCAGAACAGATAGTCCGCCAGGACCCTTTCCAAAGATTACTTGTAAATCATTGACCATAGTAAGTATGTGCTCACCAGTACGGAGGGCGGGCTTCTTCCGGTGATCTGCCTCACCTTTGAAATGCTTGCCTTTCTTTCGACATTGATGGTTGGTCAGAAGAAATCGACGATGTCTCAGGTACACATTCTTCCTGCATTTGTCCAAATATATACTTTCGGTGTCATCTAAACAGTGCGTGCATGCGTGGTATCCCTTGTTTGTCTGTCCTGAAACGTTACTGGGAGCAGGCCAATCACGGATGGTTACAAACAGCAACGCATGTAGGTCCAATTCCTCCTGATTGTGCTCATCCCACACATGTACACCTTTTCCATTCCACAGCTGTAAAAGTTCTTCAACTAATGGCCTTAGGTACACATCAATGCCATTGCTAGGTTGCTTAGGGCCTTGGATGAGCACTGGCATCATAATGAACTTCCGCTTCATGCACAACCAAGGAGGAAGGTTATAGATACATAGAGTTACGGGCCAGGTGCTATGATTGCTGCTCTCCTCCCCAAAAGGATTAATGCCATCTGCGCTTAAACCAAACCATACGCTCCTTGCGTCACCTGCAAAGTCCCCCCACCTCTCTCAATTTTTCTCCACTGCGACCCGTCAGCGGGTGCTCTCAACTTCCCGTCTTTCTTATGGTCCTCTTTGTGCCATCGCATCAACTTGGCATGCTCTTTGTTTCTAAACAGATGTTTCAACCGTGGTATTATAGGAGCATACCACATCACCTTGGCAGGAGCCCTCTTCCTGGGGCGCTCGCCCTCAACATCACCAGGGTCATCTCGTCTGATCTTATACCGCAATGCCCGCATACCGGGCATGCGTTCAAATCTTCGTACTCACCGCGGTATAGGATGCAGTCATTAGCGCATGCATGTATCTTCTGCACCTCCAATCCTAGAGGGCATAGAACCTTCTTTGCTTCGTACGTACTGTCGGGTAATTCGTTATCCTTTGGAAGCTTCTTCTTCATTATTTTTAGTAGCTTCCCAAATCCGTTGTCAGATACACCATTGTCTGCCTTCCATTGCAGCAATTCCAGTGTGGTACCGAGCTTTGTGTTGTCATCTTCGCAATTTGGGTACAACCCTTTTTTGTGATCCTCTAACATGCGATCGAACTTCAACTTCTCCCTTTCACTTTGGCATTGTCTCTTTGCATCAACAATGACCCAGCGAAGATCATGATCAGGCACATCGTCTGGTTCCTCTTGATCTTCAGCTTCCCCCGTTGCAGTATCACCGTATTCAGGGGGATAGTTGTCATCATCCTCTTCTTCTTCGTTGTCTTCCATCATAACCCCTCTTTCTCCGTGCTTGGTCCAAACATTATAGTGTGGTATGAAACCCTTCTCAAGCAGGTGGATGTGAAGGATTTTCGAGTCAGAGTAATCCTTCGTATTCCCACAGATAGGGCATGGACAATACATAAAACCATTCTGCTTGTTTGCCTCAGCCACTTCAAGAAAATTATGCAGGCTCTCAATGTACTCGGAGGTGCGTCGGTCACCGTACATCCATTGCCGGTTCATCTGCGTGCATTATATAATTAAGTGTATCAAAAAACCATTACAGAACATCATGAATAGAGAAGTGACCAAATTAATACAAGTTCATCATCACATTAAAACCAAAGTACAGTAGTGATCAAATGTTATTACTGAAAAAATAAATACATAAAGTTCATACATAGTTCTCATAGAACAACATACAGCTCTCTAGAGCATCTAATTAAAACATACATCAAAACTAACATATAACTATTTAAAACATTTAAATGCAACAACAAATGCGATCATAATCGCAACTAAGGTAACAATTGATCCAACAGCATAATGATACCAAGCCTCATTATCAATGGCATATTTTTTTATCTTTATAATCTTCAAGCGCATTGCATCCATCTTGATCTTGTGATCATCGATGACATCGGCAACATGCAACTCCAATTTCATCTTCTCCTCCTCAATTCTTTTCAATTTTTCTTTCAAATACTCATTTTCTTGTTCAACTAAATTTAATCTCTCGACAAGAGGGTCGGTTGGAATTTCTGGTTCACATACCTCCTAGATAAAAACATCTATGTCACGTTGGTCGACATAATTGTCATAAACACTAAATGAAACAAATAGTTATAAAAGATAATATACCACATCCGAATCATAGACCGGATGAGGGCCGACGGGGGCGGATACCAAAACCATGGCACTATATAATAACAAACAATAATAAAAGTAAGAAATTTATACAAGTATATCTATCTAAATCATACAAGTAAGAATTTTTTTCTTTTAAAAAGAAGATAAGAACAAGAGGCTCACCACGGTGGTGCCGGCGACGAGATCGGCGCGGGCGATCGAGGACGGTGAGGATGGGGATGGGACGGCACCCTACACATGTGCAGACTCTAAGAAGTTAATTTGAGCTCAAATTGTGCATCTAAATCAAAAGAACCCCCACATACACTCCTACACTAAAACCCACAAACCACTCTACTTCTAGAGCATTTGAAATGAGCTAAACTAGCAGTGAGAGATGAAAGGATGAAGTAGCTAACCTTTTAGAACGCTTGTGTAGTTGATGCACCGCCAAACCTAGACAAATCTTGGGGAAAATGGAGCTTGGAGGTCGAGCTTGGAGAGGAGAAAGCTTAAGTGTGGCTCGGGCAATTCATCGAACACTTCATGTGCATGCACAGAAGGGAGAACAGAGCAGCACATGCACACACCTCCCACACGGCCAAAAAACAGAGGGGAGGGTGGGCAGGGGCGAGGGTATATATAGGCATCTCTTTAGTCCCGGTTGGTGGCTGGAACCGGGACCAAAGGTCAGTATTCTGAGCCACCAACCGGGACTAAAGGGGCTGCGCCAGGAGAGAGGCCCTCACTAGTGGAAAACAGGGAACTAGTCCCGGTTCCAGAGGGCCTTTATTCCCGGTTCTGGAACCGGGACAAAACGGTCGGGACTAAAGCCCAAAACCTTTAGTCCCGGTTCGCTTACGAACCGGGACAGAAGGGGCTCCATGTGGCCGCTGCGGGGCGCCCAGGCAGGAGGACCTTTAGTCCTGGTTGGTAACACCAACCGGGACCAAAAGGAAGCCACGCGTCAGCAGCTCGCAGGCGCTGGGGTTTTTGTTTTTGTTTTTTGAAGGGGGGAGGGGTTTGGGGTTTTGGAGGGTTAATTTAGGGGTTTCATATTGTGTTAGCTAGCTAATAGAGAGAAGTGACCTCTCTTTCTCCGTGCTTGGTCGACTCTAGCTACTATACATATAGAGAGAACTCGACACGCTAGCTAGTAAGCAAATGAAGGAACCATTAATTATAGAAGATCATCATGAACATATACAGAGAGAAGTGACCTCTCTTTCTCTGAGAGATTGGTCGAACAACAAGTTTTCGTATATCTATCCGACGCTACTACATATATACAATATAACATCTCTTACAATCCCTAGCATCTAAAATCCATTTCAATTTCCAGATGGTATTCTCCCTTCTCATTTATGACATGGTCAAGAAAGAATCCCGCCAATTCCTCTTGAATTGCTCGTATGCGATCATGTGGTAGGAGTTCATCCCGCATCTGCCACATCTAATTTAAAGAAGGGGGTCAATACATATATATGAATGAAACTCAACACAAATGATGGTAATATAATAGAATTGTGAATATTATTGTTTACGTACTTCATATTGTCGGTCAGAGTAGCCCCGCTTAGAGGTCGATTGGCGGATGAACTCGCAAACATAGTATCCACATAAATTATTCCCGCCTTCCTGCCACAAGCACTTTACGAGAATAGAGTTCAATCAAACTGATAATCAAGCATGATAAATGGTATTGATGAAACTAGAATCAATGGGAGATGCGCGGAACTAGCTAGTACTACTTACTTTCGGGTGTGTAAATCGTAGCTCCCTCGGCAGTCCCGGAACCATTCCGGTGAACTCTTTTCAAACCCTGCCAGACAAAGAAAATAATTACTTGATATCCGGAAATGAACAAAGTTGCCGATATGGTGCGATAATGATCGATTGAACTTACTTCTGGAGCATTGCAGTCATGTCCGCATAGTCCTGGGGATCTTTTCGTCTCGAGTCTAAGACAGTTACTACTCCCCGGTCAAGCTTAATCTCTAGCAGAATAAAGTGGAAGCTACGCACGCATGCATAACTCATCAATTACATTACTATAACCTCGAGTAAGCAAAACCGAATATGCACAAGACAGTAACACTCACTTGAAGTTGTAAGGAAAGAGTATTTTCCCTTTGTTTTGATTTCGAAGTAATGATTTTAGCAAGTTGTCCTCAGTATCTTTGACTCTGTTTTGAACCGACCATTCATTTATGGTATTTGGGTTAATGAACCCAATGTCATAGATTTGTGCTTTTTTGCATTCGACGATCTTCAGTCTGCATAATATAGTGAGGATAATTATATATACATGCAATGAAAGAGCTGAGCTATAGAGACTTAATTACAGAGGTAATACTTACAGACAGTAGCAAGTCATGAGTTGTTTGTCGAGGGCGTCTTGATTGAATAACTGGAATAACTCCACAAATTCAACAAGCATCACCTCAGTTCCAATGAGGTCGTGCTCCTCTTTAATTCCCAGCATCAAACTATCCTTCTCAGACTTCCTGCAGGTATCCATGTACCATTCATGCAATCTTCGCATCATCGTTGTTAGAGGAGGATGATCAGGTTTGATGAGAGGCTTCCCGTACTCGTATCTGAAGATATCTACTACCTCTAACATTTCAAACTGTACATCATCACCCAGGTAATCAGCAGGATTGGTACCGAGCACTAGCCCCGGATGATTAGCGATGATATCGCTAGACACCTTGAGCGGGGGGCATGATTGCTTCGCCTGTTCGCCGAGCTGGGGAATTGTTTTCCCACTTTTTCGTTTTGCTAGCCTTGCATCACTGCAAGTACTTCCCGACCTCCACGCTTCACCATATGTCCATTCAATACAGTGGTCATAGTTGGATTTCGGCGGAGGCAATGGTGGTTGCTTCAGGGCATCCAGAGTGCGCTTCACTTTCACCGGATCTGCCTTTTCCTTCGGAGGTGGAGGTTTCCGTTCAAAATGGGCCTGCACTCGACTGCCATGATTTCATCGGTTTCCTCGTCAGTCCACTCATATGGTAACTTTGGAAGAGGCTTCAGGCTTGGACCAGCTTTGAATTTCTTCCCGCCTCTTGTACTGCTAGCCGCCGGAGCGGCGGCGTCTCTCTTCCACCGTTGCTGATGCGGCGGAGTCCGCTGACACATCGGAGGAGGCAGAGTGCTCCGACGCGCCGGAGGAGGCGGAGTGCCCTCACGCGCTGGAGAAGACGGAGGAGGAGGTGGAGTGCCCTGATCACTCGCCGGAGGAGGAGGAGGAGGAGGAGGCGGAGTGCCCTGACTCGCCGGAGGAGGAGGAGGCGTCTAGTTTGGAAGCTTGATGTACTCCTTCCTCCATAGACAGGTACTCCTTAAAGCAGAAACTAGATGAATCTCCCCTTCACCTGTAGGGTAGTCAAGCTCTAGCTCCTCAAATCCCTTGATTATTTCATCCACCGTCACAACAGCATAGCCATGTGGAATCGGACGGCAATGAAAAGTTCCCTCAGCTTGAGGAGGTACAACAGAGCCGACGGCCACCTTCAAGGTCAGGTTCTGGCATTTCGTCATTAGCTCGCAATGTTCAGCCTCCGTGATACTATCCACGGGGTAGCGAGGAGCCGTGAAATTAGGCTGAACGAGCTTCGTGGAAGCCACGCTGCTTCTCCACTGAGATGGTTGGGTAGCTTCTAGGGCAGCATCGAAGCAAGGATCTTCGTGCCGCTGAGATGGTTGGCCGGTAGCTCGCTGGCTCTCAAGTTCCTCTAGCTTTGCTATTCTTGCATTGAGCTTCTGCATTTCGCTCGCTTCTGCTTTCCTCTTTCTCTCTCGGCTTCTGTAACCACCGCTGTCAGGAAACCCATGCACCCATGGAACGGAGCCTGGTGTGCCTCGTGTTCGTCCAGGGTGCTCAGGATTCCCGAGGGCCTCTGTCAGCTTGTCCTTCTCTTTGTCGGGAATGAACGTCCCTTCCTGCGCTGCCTTGATTGCTGCCTAAAGCTTCTTGATGGGTATTGCAAGTTGCTCGTCCGTCCAACGACACTCCCCTGTTTCTGGGTCCAAAGTTCCCCCAACCCCGAAGAACCAAGTCCTTGAACGATCTGGCCAGTGCAATGTCGCTGGTTGGACCCCTTTAGCAAGCAGGTCTTGCTCAGCTTTGTCCCACAATGGCCGGGCTTTGTAGTAGCCACCTGACCCCGTGTGATGGTGATACTTCTTCTTTGCAGCATTTTTCTTGTTTGTCAGTGACCTTTTCTTACCCTTCCCCGATTGCTTGTAGGCCACAAATGCGGGCCAGTGATCTCTTATCTTCTCATATCGACCGGTGAATTCTGGAGTCTTCTCTTTCTTGACAAACTTTGTGTTCAACTCTTTCTTCCAGTTCCTGAATAGTTCTTCCATCTTCTTAAGAGCATACGCCTTGACCTTTCGCTCTATAACTGGGTTATTCGTCTCCTCCTCTGGCGGTAGGCTGAAATTTGTCATCAGCGAGGTCCAAAGATCATCTTTCTGTCTATCCTGGACATAAGATACTTCAGGGTCGTCCTTACTCTTATTCCATTGCACGATGTTGATCGGGATGCTGTCCCTAACAACAACTCCGCACTGATGTACAAATGCGTCCTTGGTCCGCTTGGGAGCAATCGGTTGGCCATCTTTCGCGATTTCTATGATCGTGAACCTTTCATCCTGGCGCAACCTTTTCTTCGGGCCTCGTCTCCTTACGGAAGTTTGGCTCGATCCGGAGGGTTGAAAGAAGAAAGAAGCGTTAATATATGTACATGCCAAAACAATGAATGCATCAAGTTAGCACATGCTTAATTAATATATATACCTTGCCGGACTTTGCAACAGCTCCCTCCTTCGTTCGGTCATCGGAGCCGTCATCATGATCTCCTTCCTCCGCCATTCAGTCACCGGAGACGTCATGATCTCCTTCCTCCTCCATTGTTGGATCACCGGAGCCGTCATCCTCTCCTTCCTGACCATCGGTGTCATTGAGAAACGACAAGGGATCACCTCCGGCGAGGATTATATCCCCCAACAACTGTTCTTGTTCTAAGTCTCTTTGCATAGTTTCTGCAAATATTACAACATGGCAATATACAAACATGAGAGATGGATTAGTGGCAAACATAGGCCTAGCTAATCACAACAAGGAATCATATGCATATATGAGCAATGGATTAGTTGCGGACCGCCTCTCTCATGCATGTCCGACGTCCCCCCTCATGTCGAAGTTATTGGGGTTATACTTTCAGGAGAGGACACTTTGCAAAAAATAATCGCTATGCAGGGAGGGGGTAGATCGACAACGCTCTTTCTTCTAGGGCTTGGGTGGCCTTGAGACTTGGTAAATTTGGGTGGCCTCGACAACTCTTCTAGGGTTTGGGGTGGCCTCGACAGCGCTCTTTTAACTCATTTAACTTGGTAAATTTGGGTGGCCTCGACAACTCTTCTAGGGTTTGGGGTGGCCTCGACAACGCTTTTTCAGTCCTGGTTTGGGTGGACTCGAGAGTTGGTCGGGCGAGAGGGGGTTGATCGACGTCCCCCCTCATGTCGAAGTTACCGGAGTTTTCTATATGAACAAAAAAAAATTCCACATGACATGTCCGACGAGTGGACCGCCTCTCTCTCATGCATGTCCGACGTCCCCCCTCATGTCGAAGTTATTGGGGAGGGGGTAGATCGACAATGACGTCACTCTTTCTTCTAGGGTTTGGGTGGCCTCGAGAGTTGGTCGGGCGAGCGTACCGGGAGTAAGTAACATTTTAACTCATTTTGAATATATGAACATTTTAACTTAGTAACTTAGTAACTTGGTAAATTTTAACTAATTTCTATGAACAAAAAAATATTCTATGAATAAAAAAAACATCATATGATCATTTTCTATATATATACATCCATCCACATCCATGCATACATATGAACAAAAAAACATCATATGATCATCTATGAAAAAAAAATCATATGATCATCTATGAACAAAAAAAACATCATATGATCATCTATGAACAAAAAAATTCATCATATATATGAACAAAAAAAACATACATCAATGGACAAAAAAAGCATACATCAATGGATCATCCATACATCAACATACATCCATATATTTAGAAAAACAATATGCATACATATCCATTTACTAAAAATTTATATGAACAAAAAAATTTGTATAAAAAAAATGCAGAGGGCGTCGGCGACGGTGGCGGCGGCGGGGCAGGGCAGGGGCGCGGGGGAAGGCGGGGTGCTCACTGGGGGCGGCGTCGGGGCTGAGGCAGAGGCGCGGGGCAGGGCAGGGGCGCGGGGAGGCGTCGGGCAGGCGACAGCGAGGTCGGGGAGGCGTCGGGGAGGCGACGGCGAGGTCGGGGAGGCGTCGAGGACGGCGACGGTGAGGTCGGGGAGGCGTCGAGGACGGCGACGGCGAGGTGGAGGAGGCGTCGGGGACGGCGTACGGTGGCGGGGAGGCAGGGGGCGCAGCGACGGCGATGAGGAGGTGCGGCGATGGGAGAGGGGGACGGCGTGGGGGCAGGGAGCAGCGGCCAGTGTCGGGGCAGGGACGGCGACGGCGACGAGGAGCGGGCGGCGACGGGGCAGGGCGCGGCGACGGCGACAGCGACGAGGAGCAGCCTGGCAGCATCGGGGGAGAATGTGAGAACTTGGGGAAAAATTCCTAAGTGTTGGATTATATAGCAAAGCCTTTAGTCCCGGTTGGTGCCACCAACCGGGACTAAAGGTGGGTATTGGCCCTGGTTGGTGCCACCAACCGGGACAAAAGGGTGGTACTACCCGCGGCCAAAAGTTTAGTCTCACCTCGCTAGTTGAGAGGGGCTCGGAGTGGTTTATAAGCCCCACTGCCGCTGCCCTCTCGAGCTCCTCTCTAATATAGGCCTACGTGCCTAAACTCAGTTACTCTGCCTGTGGGCCTACTGGGCCTTCTGCGGGCCTGCGTCCTGGGCCAACTAGCGGTTGGGTTTCTAGTCGTATGCAGGCCGCGGTGGCCCAGTAGGCGGCATTTTTTAAAAAAAATTCCAGTATTTTTGTTTTGTTTTTTCCTTTATTTATTTTCCCGGTAGGTGCTCTTTTGATCTTGGGCAATCGTGTAAAATGTATTCCCATTTATCTCGTACCCTTTGTAAATCAATACAGTCGAAGATGGTCCCCTGGCTAACGAGTATAGGTCATCAGAAACAGTGTTGTCACCCATGAGATGTGTTTGCAACCAACTGCCGAAAGTCCTGATGTGTTCACATGTAATCCAGTCGTCACACTGCTCCGGGTGTTTGGAGCGCAGAATATTCTTCTGTACATTGACATACGTAGTCACCAAGGTAGAATTCTGTAGAACTGTGTAGTGTGCTTGAGACCAAGAATGCCTGTCCCTACATATTATTGAGTCCGCTCCTAGCGTGCCTTTTCCAGTCAGTCTCCCCTCATACCGCGATTGAGGGAGACCAATCTTCTTAAGGTCAGGAATGAAGTCAACACAAAACCCAATGACCTCCTCTGTTTGATGGCCCGTGGAGATGCTTCCTTCCGTCCTAGCACGGTTATGAACATATGTCTTTAAGACTCCCATGAACCTCTCAAAGGGGAACATATTGTGTAGAAATACAGGGCCCAGAATGGCAATCTCGTCGACTAGATGAACTAGGACGTGCATCATGATATTGACGAAGGATGGTGGGAACACCAGCTCAAAACTGGCAAGACATTGCGCCAAATCACTCCTTAACCTTGGTAGGATTTCTGGATCGATCACCTTCTGAGAGATTGCATTGAGGAATGCACATAGCTTCACAATGGCTAATCGAACGTTTTCCAGTAGAAGCCCCCTCAATGCAACCGGAAGCAGTTGCGTCATAATCATGTGGCGGTCATGAGACTTTAGGTTCTAGAACTTTTTCTCTGCCATATTTATTATTCCCTTTATATTCGACGAGAAGCCAGACGGGACCTTCATACTGAGCAGGCATTCAAAGAAGATTTCCTTCTCTTCTTTGGTAAGAGCGTAGCTGGCAGGACCTTCATACTGCTTTGGATGCATGCTGTCTTTTTCGTGCACATGTTGTTGGTCCTCCCGTGCCTCCGGTGTATCTTTTGTCTTCCCATACACGCCCAAGAAGCCTAGTAGGTTCACGCAAAGATTCTTCGTCACGTGCATCACGTCGATTGCAGAGCGGACCTCTAGGTCTTTCCAATAGGGTAGGTCCCAAAATATAGATTTCTTCTTCCACATGGGTGCTCGTCCCTCAGCGTCATTCGGAACAGATAGTCCGCCAGGACCCTTTCCAAAGATTACTTGTAAATCATTGACCATAGTAAGTATGTGATCACCAGTACGGACGGCGGGCTTCTTCCGGTGATCTGCCTTGCCATTGAAATGCTTGCCTTTCTTTCGACATTGATGGTTGGTCAGAAGAAATCGATGATGTCCCAGGTACACATTCTTCCTGCATTTTTCCAAATATATACTTTCGGTGTCATCTAAACAGTGCGTGCATGCGTGGTATCCCTTGTTTGTCTGTCCTGAAAGGTTACTGAGAGCAGGCCAATCATTGCTGGTTACAAACAGCAACGCATGTAGGTCAAATTCCTCCTGGTCGTGCTCATCCCACACACGTACACCTTTTCCATTCCACAGCTGTAAAAGTTCTTCAACTAATGGCCTTAGGTACACATCAATGTCGTTGTCGGGTTGCTTAGGGCCTTGGATGAGCACTGGCATCATAATGAACTTCCGCTTCATGCACAACCAAGGAGGAAGGTTATATATACATAGAGTCATGGGCCAGGTGCTATGATTGCTGCTCTGCTCCCCAAAAGGATTAATGCCATCCACGCTTAAACCAAACCATACGTTCTTTGCGTCACCTGCAAAGTCCCCCCATGTTCTCTTGATTTTTCTCCACTTCGACCCGTCAGCGGGTGCTCTCAACTTCCCGTCTTTCTTACGGTCCTCTTTGTGACATCGCATCAACTTGGCATGCTCTTTGTTTCTGAACAGACGTTTCAACCGTGGTATTATAGGAGCATACCACATCACCTTGGCAGGAACCCTCTTCCTGGGGCGCTCGCCGTCAACATCAACAGGGTCATCTCATCTGATCTTATACCACAATGCACCGCATACCGGGCATGCGTTCAAATCCTCGTACGCACCGCAGTAGAGGATGCAGTCATTAGGGCATGCATGTATCTTCTGCACCTCCAATCCTAGAGGGCATAGAAGCTTCTTTGCCCCGTACGTACTGTCGGGCAATTCGTTATCCTTTGGAAGCTTCTTCTTCAATATTTTCAGTAGCTTCTCAAATCCGTTGTCAGATACACCATTGTCTGTCTTCCATTGCAGCAATTCCAGTGTGGTACCAAGCTTTGTGTTGCCATCTTCGCAATTTGGGTACAACTCTTTTTTGTGATCCTCTAATATGCGATCGAATTTCAACTTCTCCTTTTCACTTTGGCATTGTCTCTTTGCATCAACAATGACCCGGCGAAGATCATCATCGGGCACATCATCTGGTTCCTCTTGATCTTCGGCTTCCCCCATTACAGCATCACTGTATTCAGGGGGCAGATAGTTGTCATCATCCTCTTCTTCTTCGTTGTCTTCCATCATAAACCCTCTTTCTCCGTGCTTGGTCCAAACATTATAGTGTGACATGAAACCCTTCTCAAGCAGGTGGATGTGAAGGGTTTTCGAGTCAGAGTAAGACTTCGTATTCTCACATCTAGGGCATGGACAACACATAAAACCATTCTGCTTGTTTGCCTCAGCCACTTCGAGAAAATTATGCACGCCCTTAATGTACTCGGAGGTGCGTCTGTCACCGTACATCCATTGCCGGTTCATCTGCGTGCATTATATATAATTAAGTGTGTCAAAAACCATTACAGAACATCATGAATAGAGAAGTGACCAAATTAATAGAAGTTCATCATCACATTAAAACCAAAGTACAGTAGTGATCAAATGTTATTACTGAAAAAATAAATACATAAAGTTCATACATAGTTCTCATTGAACAACATATAGCTCTCTAGAGCATCTAATTAAAACATACATTGAAACTATGTAAACCATTTCAATGCAACAACAAATGCGATCATAATCGCAACTAAGGTAACAATTGATCCAACGGCATAATGATACCAAGCCTCAGTATGAATGGCATATTTTTTAATCTTTCTAATCTTCAAGCGCATTTTATCCATCTTGATCTTGTGATCATCAACGATATCCGCAACATGCAACTCCAATTCCATCTTCTCGTCCTCAATTCTTTTCAATTTTTTCTTCAAGTATTCAACTAAATTTAACCTCTCGACAAGAGGGTCAGTTGGAATTTCCGGTTCACATACCTCCTAGATAAAAACATCTATGTCACGTTGGTCGTCATAATTGTCATAAACACTAAATGAGACAAATAGTTATAAAAGATAATATATACCACATCCGAATCATAGACAGGACGAGGGCCGACGGGGGCGGATACCAAAACCATCGCACTATATAATAACAAACAATAATAAAAGTAAGAAAATTATACAAGTATCTACCTAAATCATACAAGTAAGATTTTTTTTTCTTTTAGAAAGAAGATAAGAACAAGAGGCTCACCACGGTGGTGCCGGCGACGAGATCGGCGCGGGCGGTCGACGGCGGTGAGGACGGGGACGGGACAGGACGGACCGCCAAACCTAAACAAATCTTGAGGAAAATGGAGCTTGGACAAGGAGCTTCGAGAGGAGAAAGCTTAAGTGTGGCTCGGGCATTTCATCGAACACCTCATGTGCATAGGAGGTGAGCTAGAGCATCACACGCCTCCTCCCACGGCCGGCCAAAAAAACAGAGCAGTGGCTCTGTTCGCTGGCAGGGGCGGGGGTATATATAGGCTTCTCTTTTGTCCCGGTTTGTGGCTAAAACCGGGACTAAAGGACAACATTTGGTCCCGGTTCCAGCCACCAACCGGGACTAAAGGTGGTGGGCCAGGAGCGAGGACCATTGGCCCAAGTTCGTGTCTGGAACCGGGACCAAAAGTGTCAGACGAACCGGGACCAATGGCCCTCGAGGCCCGGCCGGCGCCCTGGCCTCACGAACCGGGACTGATGCCCCCTTTGGTCCCGGTTCGTGAGTGAACCGGGATTAATGCCCTTACCCAGGCTTCAACCAAAGCCCTGTTTTCTACTAGTGCCTTTGGTCCCGGTTCGTGTCTGGAACCGGGACCAAAGGGGTCAGACGAACCGGGACCCTGGCCCGGCCGGCGCCCTGGCCTCACGAACCGGGACTGATGCACCCATTGGTCCCGGTTCGTAACAAAACCGGGATTAAAACTCTTATCTCGCCTGGACCAAAGCCCTGTTTTCTACTAGTGATATATCTTCGATCACTCTCGCGCCTCCGTCAACCATGTGATGCAATCCATCCAAGAAGATGCTCGATGTTGGGATTGAGCCGGCGCCACCGGGATAGGCAACATTATCCCGGAAAGTTAGTATGTGTAGGCTTTGGGCATGAGCACCCCCTCCTTCTCATGCTCGGGCCATCATGTTCATGCCTGCTAGTGTATGTGATATGTGATGTAGCCTAACCTGTACTTTGCTTCTACTCCTTCTATCAATGAAATGATACGCAAGCTTTGTGTATTCGCAAAAAAATCTTTCTCCCCGGATATGTGATTCCAGCTTGAACACACTCATTAAATATGTGGGAATCGATTGTGCAACCGCCTTGATCAAAACTTCTTCTCCTGCTTGGGTGGGATGTCCATCATAGGCAAACAAACGCTTTGTCATCTTTACTTGCAAGTTTTGGAATTTTTCTTTTGACCATCTGGAGTAGGCAAACCCAAATATTTCTCTTCAAATCCAGAAGATGTGGCCTGCAGCACATTTTTAACATTCTCCCAGGACATGAACTACCGAACAACAATGAACACTTTGAAGGATTTATTAGCTACCCAGTGGTAGCTGCATAGACCTCCAAGATGCTCTTTATATGGCTTGCTTCATGATCACATGACTTAAAGAACAGAATTGTATTGTCTAAACGATCCTTATAGAATAGTAATGACACCTTTTTTTGGAGATGCTGTATTGCTTTCTTTGCTCAAACATGTAGATAACTAGTTTTCTTAATTTTTGTTTTTGAGAAAAATGTAGGGTCCAGTTTTTTGTAGGTGTTATTAAATGTTATTAGAGTCTCTAGTGGGGATCCCAACTAAAAAAGAAACTAAGAAAATACTAGTGGCGAACCGGAGTCCCGGAGGCCGGAGACAACCGCAAGCCCAAGAGCCTCGGGGCCCATGAGTCCATGACGCTCAAGCGGTTACGTTTTCGCCATCCATTTCAAGCGGTTCCCCTCAAAACAAAAAATATCCATTTCAAGCGGAGGCGCGCGCCTGCGGTTCCGCCCGCCAGTTGCTGCGACTCATCCCCACCCCGCTCCACTCGCCCTTCGCCACCGCGACGGCAACCGCCGATGGCTCCTCGTCCTCGTCCCCCTCCTTCCCGGCCCGTTAACCACGCTGTGTTCCTCCTCCTCGCCGCGGCCGCCCTGGTCGCGCCCGCCGTCGGGGTGGAGATCCTCTCCAAGTCCCGCCTGGAGCGCTGCGCCCTGGACTCGGGGGCCGGCGGCGCCCTCGCCTGCGACCGCAAGCTCGTCCTAAACCTCGCCGTCCCCAGCGGCTCCGTAAGGCTATCCTCCTCCTCCTCCTCCTCTCGAGCCCCGATCAATTCCCCGCCGCGGAGTCGTGCGTTGTTTTTTTACTGACGGTGTATGCGTTCGGGGGCTCGATTCAGAGCGGCGGCGAATCGTCGCTGGTGGCGGAGGTGGTGGAGGTCGAGGAGAACGATGCGCAGGCGATGCAGACGGTGCGGGATCCCCCCGTCATCACCATCAACAAGTCCGCCGCCTACGCGCTCTACGCCATCAGCTACATCAGGGTAAAGCCCCTCTGCCTGTGCCCCCCTGACTAGCAGACGGGAGTCTGGTTTTTCTGATGAACAGCTAGTAGGATACCGCTTTCCACTTCAAGACTTAGAGCCAAACAGCCTCCAGCCACCATACAATGCTGGCTCGTACTTCTACTATTTTGTTGTGTTGTGGTGGGCTGTGTTAATTGATATCGCGCATTCCTTCAGGAGAAATTTAGGTGTACTACTTAGCTGGAAATAGCACGCTATTTTCAGGCTCTTGGCAGTCCCTGTTGCTGCCCGTTCCCATCACTTTGCGGCCCTATCGTAGCGTAGCGTTGCTGAAATGTCGTATTCTAGGTTTTGGAATGGGCACATCATAGGGATATTTCTCTATTTGTCATGGATAAACAGGGAGTCGGCGAAGCGGGTTTCCAAAATGTTTCAGAGCTATCGAAATATTGGAATGCCATTCAGTATGATCTGATATCGCTAGAGTGGGACCGTTTATGCTTACGTGTTTTGCATCTCCTCATTTGTTATAGCAACCCCATTTGCATCTGAAAATGTTTTTAGCGTTTTGTTGTCTGATTGTTTTTATATGCAGATTGTTGCACTGAAAAGTTAGTCATATCACTGATATCAACTGTTACCTACCAGTAACCCTATACTCTATAAAAAATCATGTGAACTCGGAGCTGATTTATTATCTGTGCTCGTTTCTTCAGGATGTTGCTTATAAACCTTCTCAATCCGTTGTCAGTACACCATTGTCTGTCTTCCATTGCAGCAATTCCAGTGTGGTACCAAGCTTTGTGTTGCCATCTTTCGCAATTTGGGTACAAACTCTTTTTTGTGATCCTCTAATATGCGAATCGAATTTCAACTTCTCCTTTTCACTTTGGCATTGTCTCTTTGCATCAACAATGACCCGGCGAAGATCATCATCGGGCACATCATCTGGTTCCTCTTGATCTTCGTCTTCCCCCATTACATCATCACTGTATTCAGGGGGCAGATAGTTGTCATCATCCTCTTCTTCTTCTTGTCTTCCATCTAACCCTCTTTCTCTCCTGCTTGGTCCAAACATTATAGTGTGACATGAACCCTTCCAAGGCAGGTGGATGTGAAGGGTTTTCGAGTCAGAGTAAGACTTCGTATTCTCACATCTAGGGCATGGACACACAACATAAAACCATTCTCTTGTTTGCCTCAGCCACTTCGAGAAAATTTGCACGCCCTTAATGTACTCGGAGGTGCGTCTGTCACCGTACATCCATTGGCCGGTTCATCTGCGTGCATTATATATAATTAATGTGTCAAAAACCATTACAGAACATCATGAATAGAGAAGTGACCAAATTAATAGAAGTTCATCATCACATTAAACCAAAGTACAGTAGTGATCAAATGTTTACTGAAAAATAATACAATAAAGTTCATACATTTCTCATTGAACAACATATAGCTCTCTAGAGCATCTAATTAAAACATACATTGAAACTATGTAAACCATTTCAATGCAACAACAAATGCGATCATAATCGCAACTAAGGTAACAATTGATCCAACGGCATAATGATACCAAGCCTCAGTATGAATGGCATATTTTTTAATCTTTCTAATCTTCAAGCGCATTTTATCCATCTTGATCTTGTGATCATCAACGATATCCGCAACATGCAACTCCATTCCATCTTCTCGCCTCAATTCTTTTCAATTTTTTCTTCAAGTATTCAACTAAATTTAACCTCTCGACAAGAGGGTCAGTTGGAATTTCCGGTTCCATACCTCCTAGATAAAACACATCTATGTCACGTTGGTCGTCATAATTGTCATAAACAACTAAATGAGACAATAGTTAAAAGATAATATATACCAACTCCGAATCATAGACAGGACGAGGGCCGACGGGGCGGATACCAAAACCATCGCACTATATAATAACAAACATAATAAAAGTAAAAAATTATACAGTATATCTACCTTAAATACATACAAGTAAGTTTTTTTTCTTTAGAAGAAGATAAGAACAGAGGCTCACCACGGTGGTGCCGGCGACGAGATCGGCGGCGGGCGGTCGACGGCGGTGAGACGGGGACGGGACAGGACGGACCGCCAAACCTAACAAATCTTGAGGAAAATGGAGCTTGACAAGGAGCTTCGAGAGGAGAAGCTTAAGTGTGGCTCGGGCATTTCATCGAACACCTCATGTGCATAGGAGGTGAGCTAGAGCATCACACCGCCTCCTCCCACGGCCGGCCAAAAAACAGAGCATGGCTCTGTTCTTGCTGGCAGGGGCGGGGGTATATATAGATATAGGCTTCTCTTTTGTCCCGGTTTGTGGCTAAAACCGGGACTAAGGACAACATTTGGTCCCGGTTCCACGCCACCAACCGGGACTAAAGGGTGGTGGGCCAGGACGAGGACCATTGGCCCAAGTTCGTGTCTGGAACCGGACCAAAAGTGTCAGACGAACCGGGACCAAGCCCTCGAGCCCGGCCGGCGCCCTGGCCTCACAACGCCGGGACTGATGCCCCCTTTGTGTCCCGGTTTCGTGAGTGAACCGGGATTAATGCCCTTACCCAGGCTCAACCAAGGCTCACCTCGCTAGTTGAGAGGGGCTCGGAGTGGTTTATAAGCCCCACTGCCGCTGCCCTCTCGAGCTCCTCTCTAATATAGGCCTACGTGCCTAAACTCAGTTACTCTGCCTGTGGGCCTACTGGGCCTTCTGCGGGCCTGCGTCCTGGGCCAACTAGCGGTTGGGTTTCTAGTCGTATGCAGGCCGCGGTGGCCCAGTAGGCGGCATTTTTTAAAAAAAATTCCAGTATTTTTGTTTTGTTTTTTCCTTTATTTATTTTCCCGGTAGGTGCTCTTTTGATCTTGGGCAATCGTGTAAAATGTATTCCCATTTATCTCGTACCCTTTGTAAATCAATACAGTCGAAGATGGTCCCCTGGCTAACGAGTATAGGTCATCAGAAACAGTGTTGTCACCCATGAGATGTGTTTGCAACCAACTGCCGAAAGTCCTGATGTGTTCACATGTAATCCAGTCGTCACACTGCTCCGGGTGTTTGGAGCGCAGAATATTCTTCTGTACATTGACATACGTAGTCACCAAGGTAGAATTCTGTAGAACTGTGTAGTGTGCTTGAGACCAAGAATGCCTGTCCCTACATATTATTGAGTCCGCTCCTAGCGTGCCTTTTCCAGTCAGTCTCCCCTCATACCGCGATTGAGGGAGACCAATCTTCTTAAGGTCAGGAATGAAGTCAACACAAAACCCAATGACCTCCTCTGTTTGATGGCCCGTGGAGATGCTTCCTTCCGTCCTAGCACGGTTATGAACATATGTCTTTAAGACTCCCATGAACCTCTCAAAGGGGAACATATTGTGTAGAAATACAGGGCCCAGAATGGCAATCTCGTCGACTAGATGAACTAGGACGTGCATCATGATATTGACGAAGGATGGTGGGAACACCAGCTCAAAACTGGCAAGACATTGCGCCAAATCACTCCTTAACCTTGGTAGGATTTCTGGATCGATCACCTTCTGAGAGATTGCATTGAGGAATGCACATAGCTTCACAATGGCTAATCGAACGTTTTCCAGTAGAAGCCCCCTCAATGCAACCGGAAGCAGTTGCGTCATAATCATGTGGCGGTCATGAGACTTTAGGTTCTAGAACTTTTTCTCTGCCATATTTATTATTCCCTTTATATTCGACGAGAAGCCAGACGGGACCTTCATACTGAGCAGGCATTCAAAGAAGATTTCCTTCTCTTCTTTGGTAAGAGCGTAGCTGGCAGGACCTTCATACTGCTTTGGATGCATGCTGTCTTTTTCGTGCACATGTTGTTGGTCCTCCCGTGCCTCCGGTGTATCTTTTGTCTTCCCATACACGCCCAAGAAGCCTAGTAGGTTCACGCAAAGATTCTTCGTCACGTGCATCACGTCGATTGCAGAGCGGACCTCTAGGTCTTTCCAATAGGGTAGGTCCCAAAATATAGATTTCTTCTTCCACATGGGTGCTCGTCCCTCAGCGTCATTCGGAACAGATAGTCCGCCAGGACCCTTTCCAAAGATTACTTGTAAATCATTGACCATAGTAAGTATGTGATCACCAGTACGGACGGCGGGCTTCTTCCGGTGATCTGCCTTGCCATTGAAATGCTTGCCTTTCTTTCGACATTGATGGTTGGTCAGAAGAAATCGATGATGTCCCAGGTACACATTCTTCCTGCATTTTTCCAAATATATACTTTCGGTGTCATCTAAACAGTGCGTGCATGCGTGGTATCCCTTGTTTGTCTGTCCTGAAAGGTTACTGAGAGCAGGCCAATCATTGCTGGTTACAAACAGCAACGCATGTAGGTCAAATTCCTCCTGGTCGTGCTCATCCCACACACGTACACCTTTTCCATTCCACAGCTGTAAAAGTTCTTCAACTAATGGCCTTAGGTACACATCAATGTCGTTGTCGGGTTGCTTAGGGCCTTGGATGAGCACTGGCATCATAATGAACTTCCGCTTCATGCACAACCAAGGAGGAAGGTTATATATACATAGAGTCATGGGCCAGGTGCTATGATTGCTGCTCTGCTCCCCAAAAGGATTAATGCCATCCACGCTTAAACCAAACCATACGTTCTTTGCGTCACCTGCAAAGTCCCCCCATGTTCTCTTGATTTTTCTCCACTTCGACCCGTCAGCGGGTGCTCTCAACTTCCCGTCTTTCTTACGGTCCTCTTTGTGACATCGCATCAACTTGGCATGCTCTTTGTTTCTGAACAGACGTTTCAACCGTGGTATTATAGGAGCATACCACATCACCTTGGCAGGAACCCTCTTCCTGGGGCGCTCGCCGTCAACATCAACAGGGTCATCTCATCTGATCTTATACCACAATGCACCGCATACCGGGCATGCGTTCAAATCCTCGTACGCACCGCAGTAGAGGATGCAGTCATTAGGGCATGCATGTATCTTCTGCACCTCCAATCCTAGAGGGCATAGAAGCTTCTTTGCCCCGTACGTACTGTCGGGCAATTCGTTATCCTTTGGAAGCTTCTTCTTCAATATTTTCAGTAGCTTCTCAAATCCGTTGTCAGATACACCATTGTCTGTCTTCCATTGCAGCAATTCCAGTGTGGTACCAAGCTTTGTGTTGCCATCTTCGCAATTTGGGTACAACTCTTTTTTGTGATCCTCTAATATGCGATCGAATTTCAACTTCTCCTTTTCACTTTGGCATTGTCTCTTTGCATCAACAATGACCCGGCGAAGATCATCATCGGGCACATCATCTGGTTCCTCTTGATCTTCGGCTTCCCCCATTACAGCATCACTGTATTCAGGGGGCAGATAGTTGTCATCATCCTCTTCTTCTTCGTTGTCTTCCATCATAAACCCTCTTTCTCCGTGCTTGGTCCAAACATTATAGTGTGACATGAAACCCTTCTCAAGCAGGTGGATGTGAAGGGTTTTCGAGTCAGAGTAAGACTTCGTATTCTCACATCTAGGGCATGGACAACACATAAAACCATTCTGCTTGTTTGCCTCAGCCACTTCGAGAAAATTATGCACGCCCTTAATGTACTCGGAGGTGCGTCTGTCACCGTACATCCATTGCCGGTTCATCTGCGTGCATTATATATAATTAAGTGTGTCAAAAACCATTACAGAACATCATGAATAGAGAAGTGACCAAATTAATAGAAGTTCATCATCACATTAAAACCAAAGTACAGTAGTGATCAAATGTTATTACTGAAAAAATAAATACATAAAGTTCATACATAGTTCTCATTGAACAACATATAGCTCTAGTCTTCACACCTCGCTAGTTGAGAGGGGCTCGGAGTGGTTTATAAGCCCCACTGCCGCTGCCCTCTCGAGCTCCTCTCTAATATAGGCCTACGTGCCTAAACTCAGTTACTCTGCCTGTGGGCCTACTGGGCCTTCTGCGGGCCTGCGTCCTGGGCCAACTAGCGGTTGGGTTTCTAGTCGTATGCAGGCCGCGGTGGCCCAGTAGGCGGCATTTTTTAAAAAAAATTCCAGTATTTTTGTTTTGTTTTTTCCTTTATTTATTTTCCCGGTAGGTGCTCTTTTGATCTTGGGCAATCGTGTAAAATGTATTCCCATTTATCTCGTACCCTTTGTAAATCAATACAGTCGAAGATGGTCCCCTGGCTAACGAGTATAGGTCATCAGAAACAGTGTTGTCACCCATGAGATGTGTTTGCAACCAACTGCCGAAAGTCCTGATGTGTTCACATGTAATCCAGTCGTCACACTGCTCCGGGTGTTTGGAGCGCAGAATATTCTTCTGTACATTGACATACGTAGTCACCAAGGTAGAATTCTGTAGAACTGTGTAGTGTGCTTGAGACCAAGAATGCCTGTCCCTACATATTATTGAGTCCGCTCCTAGCGTGCCTTTTCCAGTCAGTCTCCCCTCATACCGCGATTGAGGGAGACCAATCTTCTTAAGGTCAGGAATGAAGTCAACACAAAACCCAATGACCTCCTCTGTTTGATGGCCCGTGGAGATGCTTCCTTCCGTCCTAGCACGGTTATGAACATATGTCTTTAAGACTCCCATGAACCTCTCAAAGGGGAACATATTGTGTAGAAATACAGGGCCCAGAATGGCAATCTCGTCGACTAGATGAACTAGGACGTGCATCATGATATTGACGAAGGATGGTGGGAACACCAGCTCAAAACTGGCAAGACATTGCGCCAAATCACTCCTTAACCTTGGTAGGATTTCTGGATCGATCACCTTCTGAGAGATTGCATTGAGGAATGCACATAGCTTCACAATGGCTAATCGAACGTTTTCCAGTAGAAGCCCCCTCAATGCAACCGGAAGCAGTTGCGTCATAATCATGTGGCGGTCATGAGACTTTAGGTTCTAGAACTTTTTCTCTGCCATATTTATTATTCCCTTTATATTCGACGAGAAGCCAGACGGGACCTTCATACTGAGCAGGCATTCAAAGAAGATTTCCTTCTCTTCTTTGGTAAGAGCGTAGCTGGCAGGACCTTCATACTGCTTTGGATGCATGCTGTCTTTTTCGTGCACATGTTGTTGGTCCTCCCGTGCCTCCGGTGTATCTTTTGTCTTCCCATACACGCCCAAGAAGCCTAGTAGGTTCACGCAAAGATTCTTCGTCACGTGCATCACGTCGATTGCAGAGCGGACCTCTAGGTCTTTCCAATAGGGTAGGTCCCAAAATATAGATTTCTTCTTCCACATGGGTGCTCGTCCCTCAGCGTCATTCGGAACAGATAGTCCGCCAGGACCCTTTCCAAAGATTACTTGTAAATCATTGACCATAGTAAGTATGTGATCACCAGTACGGACGGCGGGCTTCTTCCGGTGATCTGCCTTGCCATTGAAATGCTTGCCTTTCTTTCGACATTGATGGTTGGTCAGAAGAAATCGATGATGTCCCAGGTACACATTCTTCCTGCATTTTTCCAAATATATACTTTCGGTGTCATCTAAACAGTGCGTGCATGCGTGGTATCCCTTGTTTGTCTGTCCTGAAAGGTTACTGAGAGCAGGCCAATCATTGCTGGTTACAAACAGCAACGCATGTAGGTCAAATTCCTCCTGGTCGTGCTCATCCCACACACGTACACCTTTTCCATTCCACAGCTGTAAAAGTTCTTCAACTAATGGCCTTAGGTACACATCAATGTCGTTGTCGGGTTGCTTAGGGCCTTGGATGAGCACTGGCATCATAATGAACTTCCGCTTCATGCACAACCAAGGAGGAAGGTTATATATACATAGAGTCATGGGCCAGGTGCTATGATTGCTGCTCTGCTCCCCAAAAGGATTAATGCCATCCACGCTTAAACCAAACCATACGTTCTTTGCGTCACCTGCAAAGTCCCCCCATGTTCTCTTGATTTTTCTCCACTTCGACCCGTCAGCGGGTGCTCTCAACTTCCCGTCTTTCTTACGGTCCTCTTTGTGACATCGCATCAACTTGGCATGCTCTTTGTTTCTGAACAGACGTTTCAACCGTGGTATTATAGGAGCATACCACATCACCTTGGCAGGAACCCTCTTCCTGGGGCGCTCGCCGTCAACATCAACAGGGTCATCTCATCTGATCTTATACCACAATGCACCGCATACCGGGCATGCGTTCAAATCCTCGTACGCACCGCAGTAGAGGATGCAGTCATTAGGGCATGCATGTATCTTCTGCACCTCCAATCCTAGAGGGCATAGAAGCTTCTTTGCCCCGTACGTACTGTCGGGCAATTCGTTATCCTTTGGAAGCTTCTTCTTCAATATTTTCAGTAGCTTCTCAAATCCGTTGTCAGATACACCATTGTCTGTCTTCCATTGCAGCAATTCCAGTGTGGTACCAAGCTTTGTGTTGCCATCTTCGCAATTTGGGTACAACTCTTTTTTGTGATCCTCTAATATGCGATCGAATTTCAACTTCTCCTTTTCACTTTGGCATTGTCTCTTTGCATCAACAATGACCCGGCGAAGATCATCATCGGGCACATCATCTGGTTCCTCTTGATCTTCGGCTTCCCCCATTACAGCATCACTGTATTCAGGGGGCAGATAGTTGTCATCATCCTCTTCTTCTTCATTGTCTTCCATCATAAACCCTCTTTCTCCGTGCTTGGTCCAAACATTATAGTGTGACATGAAACCCTTCTCAAGCAGGTGGATGTGAAGGGTTTTCGAGTCAGAGTAAGACTTCGTATTCTCACATCTAGGGCATGGACAACACATAAAACCATTCTGCTTGTTTGCCTCAGCCACTTCGAGAAAATTATGCACGCCCTTAATGTACTCGGAGGTGCGTCTGTCACCGTACATCCATTGCCGGTTCATCTGCGTGCATTATATATAATTAAGTGTGTCAAAAACCATTACAGAACATCATGAATAGAGAAGTGACCAAATTAATAGAAGTTCATCATCACATTAAAACCAAAGTACAGTAGTGATCAAATGTTATTACTGAAAAAATAAATACATAAAGTTCATACATAGTTCTCATTGAACAACATATAGCTCTCTAGAGCATCTAATTAAGAAACGAATTTAAATATGTAAACCATTTCAATGCAACAACAAATGCGATCATAATCGCAACAAGGTAACAATTGATCCAACGGCATAATGATACCAAGCCCAGTATGAATGGCATATTTTTTAATCTTTCTAATCTTCAAGCGCATTTTATCCATCTTGATCTTGTGATCATCAACGATATCCGCAACATGCAACTCAATTCATCTTCTCGTCCTCAATTTTTCAATTTTTTTCAAGTATTCAACTAAAATTAACCTCTCGACAAGAGGGTCAGTTGGAATTTCCGGTTCACATACCTCCAGATAAAAACATCTAGTCACGTTGTCGTCATAATTGTCATAAACACTAAATGAGACAAATAGTTATAAAAGATATATACCACATCCGAATCATAGACAGGACGAGGGCCGACGGGGGCGGATACCAAAACAATCGCACTAATTAATAACAAACAATAATAAAAGTAAGAAAATTATACAAGTATCTACCTAAATCATACAAGTAAGATTTTTTTTTCTTTTAGAAAGAAGATAAGAACAAGAGGCTCACCACGGTGGTGCCGGCGACGAGATCGGCGCGGGCGGTCGACGGCGGTGAGGACGGGGACGGGACAGGACGGACCGCCAAACCTAAACAAATCTTGAGGAAAATGGAGCTTGGACAAGGAGCTTCGAGAGGAGAAAGCTTAAGTGTGGCTCGGGCATTTCATCGAACACCTCATGTGCATAGGAGGTGAGCTAGAGCATCACACGCCTCCTCCCACGGCCGGCCAAAAAAACAGAGCAGTGGCTCTGTTCGCTGGCAGGGGCGGGGGTATATATAGGCTTCTCTTTTGTCCCGGTTTGTGGCTAAAACCGGGACTAAAGGACAACATTTGGTCCCGGTTCCAGCCACCAACCGGGACTAAAGGTGGTGGGCCAGGAGCGAGGACCATTGGCCCAAGTTCGTGTCTGGAACCGGGACCAAAAGTGTCAGACGAACCGGGACCAATGGCCCTCGAGGCCCGGCCGGCGCCCTGGCCTCACGAACCGGGACTGATGCCCCCTTTGGTCCCGGTTCGTGAGTGAACCGGGATTAATGCCCTTACCCAGGCTTCAACCAAAGCCCTGTTTTCTACTAGTGCCTTTGGTCCCGGTTCGTGTCTGGAACCGGGACCAAAGGGGTCAGACGAACCGGGACCCTGGCCCGGCCGGCGCCCTGGCCTCACGAACCGGGACTGATGCACCCATTGGTCCCGGTTCGTAACAAAACCGGGATTAAAACTCTTATCTCGCCTGGACCAAAGCCCTGTTTTCTACTAGTGATATATCTTCGATCACTCTCGCGCCTCCGTCAACCATGTGATGCAATCCATCCAAGAAGATGCTCGATGTTGGGATTGAGCCGGCGCCACCGGGATAGGCAACATTATCCCGGAAAGTTAGTATGTGTAGGCTTTGGGCATGAGCACCCCCTCCTTCTCATGCTCGGGCCATCATGTTCATGCCTGCTAGTGTATGTGATATGTGATGTAGCCTAACCTGTACTTTGCTTCTACTCCTTCTATCAATGAAATGATACGCAAGCTTTGTGTATTCGCAAAAAAATCTTTCTCCCCGGATATGTGATTCCAGCTTGAACACACTCATTAAATATGTGGGAATCGATTGTGCAACCGCCTTGATCAAAACTTCTTCTCCTGCTTGGGTGGGATGTCCATCATAGGCAAACAAACGCTTTGTCATCTTTACTTGCAAGTTTTGGAATTTTTCTTTTGACCATCTGGAGTAGGCAAACCCAAATATTTCTCTTCAAATCCAGAAGATGTGGCCTGCAGCACATTTTTAACATTCTCCCAGGACATGAACTACCGAACAACAATGAACACTTTGAAGGATTTATTAGCTACCCAGTGGTAGCTGCATAGACCTCCAAGATGCTCTTTATATGGCTTGCTTCATGATCACATGACTTAAAGAACAGAATTGTATTGTCTAAACGATCCTTATAGAATAGTAATGACACCTTTTTTTGGAGATGCTGTATTGCTTTCTTTGCTCAAACATGTAGATAACTAGTTTTCTTAATTTTTGTTTTTGAGAAAAATGTAGGGTCCAGTTTTTTGTAGGTGTTATTAAATGTTATTAGAGTCTCTAGTGGGGATCCCAACTAAAAAAGAAACTAAGAAAATACTAGTGGCGAACCGGAGTCCCGGAGGCCGGAGACAACCGCAAGCCCAAGAGCCTCGGGGCCCATGAGTCCATGACGCTCAAGCGGTTACGTTTTCGCCATCCATTTCAAGCGGTTCCCCTCAAAACAAAAAATATCCATTTCAAGCGGAGGCGCGCGCCTGCGGTTCCGCCCGCCAGTTGCTGCGACTCATCCCCACCCCGCTCCACTCGCCCTTCGCCACCGCGACGGCAACCGCCGATGGCTCCTCGTCCTCGTCCCCCTCCTTCCCGGCCCGTTAACCACGCTGTGTTCCTCCTCCTCGCCGCGGCCGCCCTGGTCGCGCCCGCCGTCGGGGTGGAGATCCTCTCCAAGTCCCGCCTGGAGCGCTGCGCCCTGGACTCGGGGGCCGGCGGCGCCCTCGCCTGCGACCGCAAGCTCGTCCTAAACCTCGCCGTCCCCAGCGGCTCCGTAAGGCTATCCTCCTCCTCCTCCTCCTCTCGAGCCCCGATCAATTCCCCGCCGCGGAGTCGTGCGTTGTTTTTTTACTGACGGTGTATGCGTTCGGGGGCTCGATTCAGAGCGGCGGCGAATCGTCGCTGGTGGCGGAGGTGGTGGAGGTCGAGGAGAACGATGCGCAGGCGATGCAGACGGTGCGGGATCCCCCCGTCATCACCATCAACAAGTCCGCCGCCTACGCGCTCTACGCCATCAGCTACATCAGGGTAAAGCCCCTCTGCCTGTGCCCCCCTGACTAGCAGACGGGAGTCTGGTTTTTCTGATGAACAGCTAGTAGGATACCGCTTTCCACTTCAAGACTTAGAGCCAAACAGCCTCCAGCCACCATACAATGCTGGCTCGTACTTCTACTATTTTGTTGTGTTGTGGTGGGCTGTGTTAATTGATATCGCGCATTCCTTCAGGAGAAATTTAGGTGTACTACTTAGCTGGAAATAGCACGCTATTTTCAGGCTCTTGGCAGTCCCTGTTGCTGCCCGTTCCCATCACTTTGCGGCCCTATCGTAGCGTAGCGTTGCTGAAATGTCGTATTCTAGGTTTTGGAATGGGCACATCATAGGGATATTTCTCTATTTGTCATGGATAAACAGGGAGTCGGCGAAGCGGGTTTCCAAAATGTTTCAGAGCTATCGAAATATTGGAATGCCATTCAGTATGATCTGATATCGCTAGAGTGGGACCGTTTATGCTTACGTGTTTTGCATCTCCTCATTTGTTATAGCAACCCCATTTGCATCTGAAAATGTTTTTAGCGTTTTGTTGTCTGATTGTTTTTATATGCAGATTGTTGCACTGAAAAGTTAGTCATATCACTGATATCAACTGTTACCTACCAGTAACCCTATACTCTATAAAAAATCATGTGAACTCGGAGCTGATTTATTATCTGTGCTCGTTTCTTCAGGATGTTGCTTATAAACCAGAGGAAATGTTTTCCAAGACACATAAATGTGAGTCAGATGCTGGTGCTGATGTTGTTGGAGCTTGTGAAAGGTAAAAAAAAACTTTGGGACTCGATCCAATTGATAGGTTGTCATCATCAATATTTCTGGGAGGGATTCCAATTGGTAGATCTTCGTAATCACAGACCCACCTTTTCAGTTTTAGACAGCTATAATCTGTCCTGTAGCACTCTTGGAGCGAGTTTATTACAATAGTATAACCCTTTCCGTATACATTTGTGTAGCATATACCATTTACTCTCATGACCATTCATATCTTCAGACTTTCCCTCGATTTCTGCATCCTATTTTATACGTATTTTCAATGTTGTATACACTAATGATGTCTATTTCATGAATATGGCTAGGTTACGGGATCAGAACGGTCACGTAATTGAGCATACAGAGGTGAAACGCACTGACCTTTGTCATCCTTATTATCTCAGTGTCTTGAGTAGTAGCAATATTGAACCAAACAGTTTTTGACCAAATAAACCGCGGATCTGATTGCTTTGGGGCTTTTTTTTTCTTTTTTTCCTCGCCTACGCATAGCTTTGGTCTTATATGACTTTGCTAGGTGCCCGCGTGTTTTTGTGTATGTGTGTTGGTGTTGCCTGCGCTCATCCTAGCTATGCAGAGGCCGGGTGTGTGCTCATAGTGTTTGCATCCTCTTGATGCTCCATTTTGAGCCAATAAAATCCAACCCTTGTTGAATTTTTTTTGAGAAAATAAAGGCACATATGAAGTTCTTTCCAACGTTCTTGTGCAATGAATGCATCTGCATGTCATATACTCGTTTAGTTTGTGTTATTGTATTTTACATGTAGCTATGATCTACTATCTCATGATTCTAATGCTTCCTCTCTTTTTCATGGTAAATCTAATGCTTCCTCTACACTTTGCATTGCACTAGCCGGTTTGCTGTCCATGTGGGCCTCATCGCCGTGTTGGTTCGTCTTGCGGATCAATTTGTGAGTTAACAAATTGATTTTTTGAGCATTTCTGTATTTTCAGTATAACATTGTGTCACATCTTTCACATGCATCTTCCTTGCAGTTGATAAAATGATTAAAGGCAAAGCTAATACGGCTCACTGTGTACGTTTTCCAGGTGATTGGTATGGGCATTAATTGTGAGATATCTTTGTAATATTTACAAATATTGTCTTAAGAGCTCCACCTGCTAAGTTCACTAAAAAAACTTGAATTGGCACGATATCCTAATATCTTGTACTTCTTATTTCTGTCTGACATGTTCATAGTACTTCCTTTTCGTTACTAACATCATCAAGTAGGCAGTTCACGTTTTGGGGATTAATGGTGATCTAGTTTATTTATTTATTTTTAAGTAGAATCTTGCAGAGTAATATGTCATGCCAAACTTATATGCTGTTCACATCGTTCCATGTTTTTTTTAATCATTATTCAGGTCAAAATTTGAGTAAATCTGTGTATCACTGTATCTCCATTGCTTATAAACAGGTTTCATGTTTTTGGAATTAAGAAAAGTTCAATTGGGTTCAGCATCAGAGTACAAGTAAAGAAAGGCTCTTCTGTAACGGTAGGCACTAAAATTCTGCACTGTTACTTGTAAGGCTAGTATAGAATACAGACTCTTGAAGAAATTACCATGATTATGTACATGCTGACAATATGTTGGCACGAATAGGCATAAGCAAAATCAATCGTCCTGATGATGATATTATGTTTTTCACATGGCTTTGCTAACTGGAGTTCTATCAAGTCTGGGAACCTTGGCTTACTGCGCTTTTATTGTTCGATCTTGTGCCCCTTTAAGGACTAATATTCTGAATATTCTATTTATTTATCAAATCAAAGTATCGTCCAAAGGACTAATTTTCTGTTCTTATCTAGTTTGCTGTTTTGGACTTTGAATATGCAAAGCACTTATGCAACAGCAGTATGCCTTTATCAATTAAACTCTGCACTCCAGGAGGTTATTGTTAGTCCAGAGAATAGTACAGTTGTTTCTAAAGATAACTTTCTGAGAGTATATCTCATTGGTGACTTTGTTCGTTATACAAGTATCCCAGCATTTGAAGACTTCTATCTTGTGACTCCACGGAAGGTATTCAGTAAATTATGATACGTGTATTTCTCTCACGTGACTTCATAATTATCTTCTATATCTGAAATATTGAAGGGTGGTAGTGACGGTCAACCACAAGTCCTTGGCGATGAGTTCTCCAGGTGGATGCTGTTGGAGAGAGTCCGGTTTACATTAGATGGTCTTGAGTGCAACAAGATTGGTGTTGGGTACGAAGCTTACAGAAACCAGCCTAACCTCTGTGCATCACCATTTTCGAGCTGCTTGTACAATCAGCTTTGGAATTTTAAGGAGGTAAGTTTGCGCATTAGCAAGTGTTAAGTTTTCTTTTGCAAGCATAGTGTCGAGCTTCTTGTTGCTGAAGCACAATCTGCTAATATTGTAACTGTTTAGTCTTGAGTTTTTGTTTCACCATTTGTTTCAGTCTGACGACAACCGGATAAACAGAAATCAAGAGCCCCAGTATATTGTCCAGGGAAGATTTGATAGGATCAACCAACACCCAGTTATATTCCCACCATTTATTTCTTGAGTCCCATTTTTATGCTACCATTGGATAAAGCATTTGATACATACCCATTACAGGATGCAGGAGTTCATACATTCTCTATTGGAATCACAGAAGTCCTGAATACTAATTTGCTGATAGAGCTGAGTGCTGATGATATAAATTATGTATACCAGAGGTACTGATAATGATTACGCATTTTTATTTTGTATTTACAATTGGGTTTAAAGTACAAGCATGACTCTACTATTAAATGCAGGTAAAATTTCAAACATAGCATCTTAAATGTTTGGCATTCTGGACGAGCAAACAAAATTTCTATTCCAGTGTTACAACTTAATTCATCCTGCTCAGTACTTAATTTTTCATCTTTATCAAAACTATCTTCATTCCATGTGCAATTTTGTGGCTAGATAGTATGACATTTGTATGTTAAAACAAGGTAAAATTTGGATTTATTTGCTATCAACTTTACTGCTTATGTTTGGGAAATATAATTGTTCTTTTTGTAATCTAGACAGTTTAAAATACACGTGGTAAATATTTCCCATTTTTCTCCAATTGATGTGGTAACTTTTAGCCTCTTAGAGTGAATTCAGAAATTATTTTTAGTCTTTGTTTTACTGATGGTAATTAGTTCCCTTGCGGAAAAAAATGATACTCCCTCCGATCCATATTACTTGTCGCTGCTTTAGTACAACTTTACTTAAAGTTGTACTAATATGGATCAGAGGGAGTATATTAGATAGTTATATATGTCATACCTTGCACTTATTTCTCAATTTCAGGAGTCCAGGGAAAATAATTGGCATTAATGTCCCTACATTTGAAGCCTTAAGCCAAGTTGGTACTGCCAAGGTCACAATTAAGAACACTGGCAAACTGGAAGCTTCATATAGCTTGACGGTATGCATCGCCAAGGAAATTGTAATTTTCTTTGCAAGGAAGCAATACCTTTTGATATATTTGTAGATAATACTACCTTTTGATAGTTCATTAATTGCATTAATTTTCTTTTCTACTAAGATGGTAGGTGCATGTACCTATTTCCTACCCATCATCCTTCTTGTCCTTGCATGAATAACCTTTCTATTCCCTGCATACCCACATGCACGCACCCACATCGTTCGACTGAGATATATTTGACATATAAAACAATTGGTTTAAAAATGTAATAGATGATTTACTTAGCCTCCTCAGTTTTCCTGAACTCTGATGACTGGCTTACTCCTTTTACAGTTCGACTGCTTAAGTGGCATCAGTTATGTGGAGGTATATTTATTGCGGTCTTGGTATTTTCTGTTTTTATTTGATTGACGAGCTGCAACACTTCATTTCAGTTAATTATTCATCAGCACAGTTCCCTGCTTTGGTTATTTGCTCATTCAGTTTCTTCTCATGAAGCTACCCTGCAATTTCATTTGCAGGAGCAATTCTTCATCATGAAACCTGACCAAGTGCTTATCCGCTCATTTTATTTGCGTTCCTCATCAGACCAAGCATCAAAATATCGCTGCTCGGGTGAGTTAGAAACCAAAGACAGCTCATCATTGTCCTTAAATCCAAAGTCCTGTTTTAGGAATTAACATGGGATTTGCTTGTGGTGGATTGCAGCTATTTTAAAAGCGTCGGATTTCAGTGAACTTGACAGAGCAGAGTGCCAGTTCTCTACTACAGCCACAGTTCTTGACAATGGAACACAGGTTCTGAAATGTTTGTTCCCTTGTAGTCCTGTTAGGATTCATTAGCTTTTGTTTCCTGTTAAAACAAGCGCAGGGAGATAGTTAGAGTTGCCTACAATGTTTCATCCCGATCTTTGATGTCACTGTATGTCTTGCCTTCATAAACTTTTGATATCACAGATCTGTGTTTTCGCACGATCCAGATCCCCTTTTTACCATGACAAATACTCCCTCTGTTCCCAGATGTAAGTCTTTTTAGAGATTCCAACAAAGGACTACATACGGAGCAAAATGAGTGAATCTACACTCTAAAATATGCCTATATACATCCGTATGTTGTAGTCCATTTGAAATCTCTAAAAAGACTTACATTTAGGAACGGAGGGAGTAATTGTGTTGTGCAGTTGTTCCTATCTCTGAGCTACATGCTTACTGCCCTGCCCTTGAAACTCATGTAGATCGGCCCACCGAAGCAGCATAAGAAGGGTGGCATCAAGGGTTTCATCGAAGCCATTGAAACCTTGTGGCGCAACACGTGGGACAGCGTGATCGATTTCTTCACCGGCAGATCATGCAGGTAATATATAATGTTTTCGGTAGTAATAATTCGGATCGGGCTGTGCCTCTTGCTCTTTCTGATCATTTTAGCTCATCTATCTGCTTCACTCCCTGTGGAACAGCACCAAGTGCTCGAGCTTCCTGGACCTGAGCTGCCACATCCAGTACATATGCATCGGCTGGCTCCATGTTCGGCCTGCTGCTCACCACGCTACCCGCAGGTCCGTAAGCATTTCGTTTCGTCAGGTGGCTATTTTTCTTCATGTTCACGACGCCAATGCTCATTTTCTCCGTGTTTTTGGCGTTGCAGTCGCGGTGCTGCTGTGGCTGCTCCACCAGAAGGGCATGTTCGACCCGCTGTACGACTGCTGGGAGGACGTGTTCGGGCCGCCGGAGGCCGCGCACCCGAAGCACCGGGGAGGCCGAGGCCACCACGCGCACGCGCACACACACCACCACCATCACCACCACAGTAAGCACCCGCACGCGCACAAGAAGCACAGGAGCGGGGCGCCCGGCCAGCACCACCACCACGTTCTCCATAGGCACGCGGGCGGCCGACGGCAGTGAGCGGCACCGGCATGCAGCGGCGCTCGGCGTGCAGCACAGGGACGCGGGGCACAAGCACCACCGCCACGGCAAGGCGCCGCAGAGGGAGAGGGATGACGGCCGCGGCGCGGAGTACAAGGAGCAGCGTGGGCACCATGAGAGGCACGGCGGGCGCGAGGGCCGCCACCACTCACGGGCGGCGTAGAAGACGGACGGCTGTGATCAATTGGCTCAATGCCGGTCGACGCTTAAAAGGAAATTAGGAACTCGTTGCAACTTGTGTGATTCATCTTGTTCATTTCTGTTTGCCGTTGTTACGTTGTACAAAACTTGTAGTTCTTTGACATGAGCATCCGTGACCATCGACCTCACATCACATCAAATAAACAGACATATGTGCATGACAAGCGCGAGTAGAATTGGTGACAAACCAATCTCGATCAGATAAAATTTCACATCAGCACAATCACAACTCACACCTCACACACAACAAGCATATATTATTACATAGTAGTAATTATCTACTTGGCGGCACCGGGATTGTTCCATCCCGCTCACTAGCTTAGGGCCTTATTAATTCATAGCAGCGTCGATACACTGATGAAGAACACAAGAATCACTTCTTGTGCGGTGGAGTGAGGGCCGCCTTGAGCTTCTCCACGGTGGGCAGGTCGGTCTTGAACAGTGCGCTCGAGTGCAGCAATCTCCTCTGCCATCGCAAACTGCCATTCGGGATGAATAACAGCATCGCGATAAGAGGTAGGCTCAAGTACAGTCGAAAGACCATATCGGGAAGAAGAATAGCGAGCAGGTTGAGGACAAGGCCGAGCCCGAAGACCATAAGTCGGTTGAGAAGAGGAAGATGGCACACCAGAAGTTGATGGCGCATCAGTGTACGCATCCACCACACGTGGACGACGAGTGTAATGGAAAGGAAAAGAGGGTCGAGTAGGAATCATGGGAGGCGGAGACAGGGAAGACATTGGTGCTGACGGGGAGCATCGTTGATGAAGGTGGTGATGGCGAATGTATCGGGGATGAAGGTGGAGAGTCATCCGATAAGGGAGGAGAAGAAACTGTGGGAGAGGGCGGTGCCATGTCTGCAACAGCGGAGGAAGGAGAGGGAGGAATATGGGGCACAGAGGGAGGTGTATCAGGAAAAGTGAGAAAAGAGATGTCCTCCACAGAAAAGGTCGAGGAGGATGGACGTGGGTAGAAAGGACGAGACTCATCAAAGGTCACATCCCGAGAAATACGCACCCGTCGACCGACAGGATCCCAACACCGATGACCCTTATGCTCATCGATGTATCCTAGAAATACACACTGAACATACTGAGCGGTCAGTTTGGTGCGTTCACGTGGAGGAAGAACATAGCAAACACAACCAAACAAACGAAGCGCCGAATAATCAGGGGAACGATCAAAAAGACGCTCGAAAGGAATACCACTCTGCAGAGCAGCAGATGGCTGGATGTTGATGAGATAGGTGGAAGTGGAAATAGCTTCAGCCCAAAAGTGAGGTGGAAGAGAGGCAGCGATCATCATCGCACGCGCTGCCTCAAGAAGGTGACGGTGCTTGCGTTCAGCCACACCATTTTGGGCATGAGCACCAGGACAAGAGAACTGGGGAAGAGTGCCCCCACTAGTGTAGAAAGGGGCTATAGTCCCGGTTCGTAAGGCACTTTAGTGCCGGTTCTGGAACCGGCACTAAAGGGTGGGGACTAAAGCCCCCCCCCCTTTAGTCCCGGTTCAACACGAACCGGCACTAAAGGGCCACCACGTGGCACGAGCCCGCGCCGGGGTCTGAGGGACCTTTAGTCCCGGTTGGTAACACCAACCGGGACTAAAGGTTTTAATTTGATTTTTTTTTGGATTTTCAAATTTCTGAATTATTTGACGATTTAATCTCTAATCACCCCTCATCACTGCTCAAGTGTGAAGTACTCATTCCAAATCATCTAATTTCCCAGCCGGTCACCCATCCTCTCACTACCCCAGCCTGAGCACGCTTAACTTCCGAGTTCTATTCCCCCTAATTTCCAAGTCTGCACTTGTTGTTTTCCTAACAATACTAAGCTGTCAATCCTATTAACCCTCAGGAGTTTAGCTTGAGCATGAAGTCACACGTTTCACCGTCTGAGTTTGAAACTATTATTCTAAAAAACAATAATTATTAAGTAACAATAATATTTCTTGACTAAGTAGTTTGACCATAGTTTGACCACAGTTTGATCAGATTTGACCAAAATTCAAAAAAATGAAATAATTATTTAGTAATGCTAATATTATTGAATAATTATTTAGTAACACTAATATTTCTTGAATAAGTAGTTTAACTAGATTTAACCAAAATTTAAAAAAACTGAAATTTGAGCATAACTTTTTTTCCTTTTAGAATTTGAGGATTCTAAAAATTTGCAAAACAGCCTATGGCTGTCAAAATCGGATACGGATTTTCGTGCTGAACATTTTGATATATTATACTTTTTTTTGACATCGTATGCAAAAGATATAGTCGTTTTACTTTTTTATAACACTTTTTTACAAAACATGTCAAAATTTATGTTTTTAAATTTACCTAACTAGTAGATGTAGTAACATAACTACATCTCAAAGAATTTTAATTTTTGAAGTTTTTATCATTTTCTTTTTCTTTTTTTTCAAAACTGAAAAGGCGATAAGGGGGGTTAGAGTTTGAAAATTGCCCTTTAGTCCCGGTTTGTGTCTCCAACCGGGACTAAAGGTTAGACCCCTTTAGTCCCGGTTTGTGACACGAACCGGCACTAAAGGGTATACCTATAGTCCCAGTTTGTGTCACAAACCGGGACTAAAGGGGCTCGTGGGGCCCCGGCCTGACACCAGCCTGCCACCACCCCTTTAGTCCCGGTTTGTGACACAAACCGGGACTATAGGTCACAAATAAGCCGGGATTAATGCATAGCCGTTCGAACCGGGACTAATGGTACCATTAGTGCCGGTTCATTTACAAACCGGGACTAATGAGCTGAACATTAGGCCCTTTTTCTACTAGTGGCCCTGTTCAGTAAGAAATCCTCGCAATGCACGAGAGATGTACTCTCCAGCAGAATCTGCGCGAAAAACACGAATAGGATTGGAGAACTGGGTATGAACAATGGCAGCAAATTTTTTGTATATAGATAAGACCTCACTACGAGAAGACATGAAATAGATCCAAGTGTAGCGAGTAAAATCGTCTATAAAGAGAATGTAGTAGTGATGACCCCCTTTCGAAGCGAAGGGAGCCGGACCCCAAACATCTGAGTGAACGAGATCCAAAGGACGCTCAGACACTGACTCACTGTGAGGATAGGGTAGTTGAATCTGCTTACCAAGTCTACAACCTAGACAATCCAATGAAGCATTACCGGAGACAGGCCCCAAAACACCACGATGAACTAAAGACGAGAGACGAGAACCACATAAATGGCCAAGACGATGATGCCACTGCTGAAAAGAGCTAGCAGATGCGACAACAGGGGTCGCAAGACTGGCTGTAGCATCGGAGGGAAGACGAAGCCAGTCAAGCTCCCAGAGACCATCATGGCGTCGGGGGCCAGCACCAAGTAGAGCACCTGTGCGACGATCCTGAACAGAACATGAATCAAAGTCGAGATTGACCTTACAACAAGAGTCAACAATCTGACTACCTGAAAAGAGCTGCATGCTAAGTTGAGGAACATGAGCAACAGAGGGAACATGAAAGGAAGAAGTGCTAAGAGTGCCTCGACTAGCGACAGGGAGGGGCGTCCCATTAGCAGTAAAAACACGAACAGGAGACTCAACAGGTCGAATGGAGGTCAAAGGGGAAGAATCATAACTCATATGAAAAAACGCACCAGTATCAAGAATCCATGAGGATGTACCTGAATGAGTAGAAGGTGGTCTCTCAGTGCCAGAAAACTTAGGTGCAGAAGCTGCAGAACCTGCCGGTGAAGAATCCCAAGCAGCAAGAAGGCATCGGAGTTGTGCAGTCTCTTGTGCAGACAGGGACACCGTGGTAGAGGTCGAGGTAGAACCACCTGCCGACAAAGAGCGGTCGCCATCACCCGTGGAGGCCGTGTGGCAAGTCGACGTAGAAGGAGTCGACGTGGAGCGACTACAACCATGGGTAGAAGCCACGGCAGAAGTCGACATAGAGCGGTCACCACCGCGAGCAGGACCAGTAAAGGGAGTCGACGTAGGCCGACAATCACCATGTGCAGAAGTCATGGGAAGAGTCACTGTAGAGCGACCAGCAGCATCGCTGAAAGTCGCAAAAGGTGTTGAAGTAGAGCGACAACCACCACCTCCAAACGGGCGAGCACCAAGCACTGACGAAAGACGCATGTGTGAGACAGGATCAATATATGGAACACCCTCAAAAAACACCGGGCAGCGAGATAGATGAGTACCCGATGAAAACATTGTACCTTTTTTCTTAGGCGGATGCTAGGAATCATCCGGCTGATCCGCGCGTGGGATCAGCCGGGTCGGCAGCCACTCGATCGTCCTGCCAGCCCGTATTATAAGCCTTTCGATCCACCCGTCAAGCCTGTTCGATTAATTTCTTATCGAGAGTGCGGGTCGCGGGTACTGCTTTCACAAACAGCTATGCACACATGACATAGCGAAGCGCTTCTTGTTCAGATAAGCAGCAAAGTCATCTAGTATCAGTTATTACGTAGCAAGTCACCCATTGTCTAGTAGAAAAATAACAAGTCATCCATGCTCATGCACCGACACGAGCTACTTCAAATACAATCGGTAGAGTGGCTGCTGCATACGAGGGTAGACGCGCTGGAAGCCGAGACGACAATGTCGCAAGGGGTTGTTCGACTGTTGCGGGCGTAGAGTGGGGGCGCAAGCAGTGCTGCGACGCTGGACGGTCGTCTCTGCGATGGCAGCCGGGGGTGATGCTACGAGGCATGCTGTGATGAAAACCTCGCACATGCTTCGATGGCCGTGGCGATGGGGCGATGACGTGCTTCGGTGGTCGTGGCGATTCTGCGATGGCAGCCCATCTGCTTCGACGATGTTGCGGCAACATGCTTTGACAGTTGCAGCGATGCTACGACGACAAGTTGTCTGCTTCAATGATGTTGTGACGGCGTGCATCGACCACCATGGCGGGTGCAACTCGGCTTCTCCGATGATGTTGCGGTGGTATATATGTTTCGACGGCCACGGCGCCGGCAGAGGTGTCAAAGGATGCTACTCTAAGCATGGCTATATCTAAGCAAATCATGACTCCATGTGCTTGCTAGTACCAAAATCCAACAAAGACCCAAAATGAACGTAAAAAATATGGCGTTCTAAAATCCTTGTTTAGTGTTTGCTATGTGCTTTCTCTTGAAATTGTTGGTAGTATCACGTACATATGTAGGGACGTGCTAAGCACTACGTGAGAAGTGCAAGTAAAAAGAATCTGTTAACAATCATAGCTTCAGGCGTCACTATAGGTGTCACGTGGAGAATAGAGGCTCCACGCCACACGATGGCGTGCGATCGCACGGCGCCGGACGCGGCTGACGAAGCCCCAAAATCATCCGGCTGTTTTTGAACATTTTCCTTTTTTTTACTCTTTTTTTCAATTTTTTTTTATTTTTTTTCACTCTTTTTTTTAGGATCACGAAACAAAAGCTAGCCAAGCCACCAGAACGACGTGGCGTGAGGAGTTACAGCAGATGCCAAGGCAGCAGGCTAACAGCCAGGCAGGCCCAAAAATCGTCCAAGCCGTGGCCCAAGGTACGACCTCAAGGTCAACGCACGAAGCGGCCACGAACAGATCGCAGCGGCGGCTGACCTCCTGCACGCGCTACACGGCGGGCAGGCGAGAGGGCGGTTGCCGGACAGCGACGGAGGAGGGCAGGTGCCGGACGGCGGCGGAGGCGGGCAGGTGCTGGACGGTGCCGCAAGGGCCCGCCCCAATCCAAGCGGCGTCGATCTGCAGGCGGGATCCACGAGATGGACGAACTGAACGGCTTCCTGGAGGCAACGGGATTCGTCGTGCGGGCGCGGTGAAGACCGGCGACGGAAGACGAGATCCGAACGGGGAGGGCGGCCGAATCGGGAGCACGTCGCGGCCCGTGCGAGATGGGGTGGGTGCGATCTGGACGGCGGCAGCGGCTTGAGGCACGGAAAAGCAGCGACGAGAGAGGGAGGGAGGGCAGCAGGTGAGCGTGCGGGTGAGAGGAACAACGACGGCCGGCCGACGGAGGACAGCGGCAGCACGAGATTGGATCAGAAGAGCACGAGTTGCATGTGCGAAAAAAACCCTAAAGCTCTGATACCATGTTAGAAAAATGCAACTTAGTATTATCTTGACGCCAAAGCCATCATATATACAAGTACAAGTAGGAATCCAAAGGCCAAAATACAGAAAGCCAAAAGGCATCATCTTTCCCTAAAAATAAAGTACGGATTGTGTCTGTCGGGTTCACCGTCATGCACTTTTTGCATAAAAGTCCCTGCATTTTGACATATTTAACCCGCAGTCCACCAAGTACAAAACGATTCGCCAGGTAATCCACCCCCAATTTCCCCTCTGCGCCGCCACGCGCCAGAGACGACCGCGCTCGACCGCCCGATTCCGCGCCTCTCGCCGGAGACCGCCGCCGACGAGGGCCACGCCAGTGATCTCCCCTCAGCCCCCTGCCTCCTCTTTCCTCTCTGTTTTCCTCCTCTCTCCGCCCTCTGTTCAGCAGCGACCACCCAAACTCACCCCGATCCATGGCCATCTCCTTCCGCCCAGCTCCAGTCCGTCGCCGGTCGTTCGTGGCGCGAGCGCCGCGCGTCCTCCTCAACCTCCTCATTCCGCTCCACCCCGCCTGCACTGCCCACGCGCGCCTCCCGAGCCCCCATGGACGCCTTCTGCCGAGCTGCGGTATTGACGGTTGACCGCCACCATGACCGGCCTCATGTGCAGCTCCCTATCGCCATCCCCTGCGCCTCCTCCCGCGTCTCCCCCATCTCTCCTATGAAGCATCGTGGCTGCACGTCGCCATCGCCGTCTGCTGCAGCCCTGCGCTCAACCGCCTGCACTCCATGTGTGTGTGTATTTAACTTTTGCTCACTCTTTTGTTTTTGAAGAAGTGCATTTCTCTTGCTGGAGCATTTCAGTGAAAAGTAATTTGGCTCTGAAGCTTACGATCTGGAAAACATAGGAGAATTATTTTGCTCTATGTTGTGTTGCAGTTCCTGCTCAACATGTGTTTATTTTTGTGCCTAAAAGGAAGTATGTGCTTTTCAGAATAAGCTCCATATATGTATATATGCATTGCCTGCTTGCCACTAACTGAAACGAACTTAGTCAGTTTCAACATTATTTATTCCATGAAGAATGCATAGTGTATTTCTTTCTTTCCTGCTCCATCTTAGAGGAAGAATAAAATCTCTGAATTATGAATTATGTGTTTGAGCTATGAGGAACGCCTGTTATATCATTTATTCTCCTACAAGACATCTTAGTAGCTTAGCTTCTTGAAGTTATATTAGAAATAGGTAACTAGCTTCATTTCACGTAGGACATTCTGAAGGAAATATACCCTAGAGGCAATAATAAAGTTGTTATTTTATATTTTTTTATTCATGATAAAGGTTTATTATTCATGCTAGAATTGTATTGATTGGAAACCTAAATACATGTGTGAATACATAAACAAATACAATGTCCCTAGTAAGTCTCTACTAGACTAGCTCGTTGATCAAAGATGATTAAGGTTTCCTAACCATGGACATGTGTTGTCATTTGATAACGGGATCACATCATTAGGAGAATAATGTGATGGACAAGACCCATCCATTAGCTTAGCATAATGATCGTTCAATTTTATTGCTATTGCTTTCTTCATGTCAAATACATATTCCTTCGACTATGAGATTATGCAACTCCCGGATACCGGAGGAATACCTTGTGTGCTATCAAACGTCACAACGTAACTGGGTGATCATAAAGATGCTCTACAGGTATCTCCGAAGGTGTTTATTGAGTTGGCATAGATCGAGATTAGGATTTGTCACTCCGAGTATCGTAGAGGTATCTCTGGGCCCTCTCGGTAATACACATCAAAAGAAGCTTGCAAGCAAAGTGACTAAGGAGTTAGTTATGAGATGATGTATTACGGAACGAGTAAAGATACGTACCGGTAACGAGATTGAACTAGGTATAGAGATACCGATGATCGAATCTCGGGCAAGTAACATACCGATGGACAAAGGGAATTGCGTATGTTGTCATAACGGTTCGACCGATAAAGATCTTCGTTGAATATGTAGGATCCAATATGGGCATCCAGGTTCCGCTATTGATTATTGACCGGAGAGGTGTCTCGGTCATGTCTACATAGTTCTCGAACCCGTAGGGTCCTCACGCTTAATGTTCGTTGACGATATAGTGTTATATGAGTTATATGATTTGGTGACCGAATGTTGTTCGGAGTCCCGGATGAGATCACAGACATGACGAGGAGTCTCAAAATGGTCGAGAGGTAAAGATTTATATATAGGACGATGGTATTCGGACACCGGAAGTGTTTCGGAGGGTACCATGTACTTATCGGGTCACCGAAAGGAGTTTCGGGCATTCCCGGCAAAGATATGAGCCTTATGGGCCAAGTGAGGGAACACACCAGCCCACAATGGGCTGGTGCGCCCTCTATGGGGCCGGCCCTATGGGGAGGGAAAGGAAAGTGTGGAGTTAGACTCCCTCTTCCTTCCCTCTCCCCCCTCTTTCCTTCCCCCCTTGTTCATACAAGGAAAGGGGGGCAGGAGGGCAGGAGCCCTAGGGCCGGCGGTCAGCCCCTAGGGGCGCGCCCTGGTTGCCCCCCTCTCCCCTTCCACCTATATATACATGGGGAGGGGGCGCCACACAAGAACACAACACTGTCTTAGCCGTGTGCGGCGCCCCGAGCCACCGTTTACTCCCTCGGTCATATTTTCGTAGTGCTTAGGCGAAGCCCTGCGGAGATCACATCACCATCACCGTCACCACGCCGTCGTGCTGACGGAACTCATCTACTACATCACCGTCTTGCTGGATCAAGAAGGCGGAGGATGTCACCGAGCTGAACGTGTGCAGAACGCGGAGGTGTCGTCCGTTCGGTACTAGATCGTTTGGAGCACGAAGAAAGTTCGACTACATCAACCGCGTTGTGAAACGCTTCCGCTTACTGTCTACGAGGGTACGTAGACACACTCTCCCCCTCGTTGCTATGCTTCTCCATGGATAGATCTTGCGTGTGCGTAGAATTTTTTTTGTTTTCCATGCAACGTTTCCCAACAGTGGCATCTGAGCCAGGTCTATGCGTAGATGATATGCATGAGTAGAACACAAAGAGTTGTGGACGGTGATAGTCATACTGCTTACCACCAACGTCTTATTTTAATTCAGCGGTATTGTGGGATGAAGTGGTCGGACCAACCTTACATGTCCACGCACATGAGACCGGTTCCACCGACAGACATGCAACTAGTTTTGCATAAAGGTGGCTGGCAGGTGTCTGTTTCTCCTACTTTAGTTGAATCGAATTTGACTACGGCCGGTCCTTGAAGAAGGTTAAAACAGCAAACTTGATGAAACACTATTGTGGTTTTTTCCGTAGGTAAGAACGGTTCTTGCTAGAAGCCCGTAGCAGCCACGTAAAACTTGCAACAACAAAGTAGAGGACGTCTAACTTGTTTTTGCAGGGCATGTTGTGATGTGATATGGTCAAGACATGATGTGATATATGTTATTGTATGAGATGATCATGTTTTGTAAATTATCAGCAACCGGCAGGAGCCTTATGGTTGTCTCTTTATTGTATGAAATGCAAACGCCATGTAATTGTAGGAGATATGCCCTAGAGGCAATAATAAATGTTATTGATTATCTCCCTGTTCATAATTAGGTTTATGTTCCATGCTATAACTGCAATGATTCTCGAGTCTACAAATAAAACGAGGCTTGGAGGGAAACTCATGTGCACGTGTGGGATAATAAACGGTAAAATGTATTCCTAGTCAAGCCTCTATGACTGGCTCAAGTATTGCATGATGATCCTGTTTTCCTGATCATGGGCATGACTATGCCGGCAATTTTGAGGGCACAATTGTTAGCAGAACATTTGTGTTGAATCGACCCAAATTGATGTTATGCTATGAGATTCTTTCGTCACAAGTTAATGGTTAATAACACAGAGATGGTTAACGTTTGCATAATTCCTCAGACCATGAGAGTATCGAGTTTCTTCATGCTTGATTCATGAACTTTGGGGTTTGTTAAACGTCATCCGTAACTGGATGGCTATTACGGCAGCTTACGGGTTCATGGGAAAGTATGTCAAGTAACTTGATAGCTCAAGATTGGGATTTGCTCCTCCGACGATGGAGAGATATCTCTGGGCCCTCTCGGTGTTACGGTATCCATCATCGTCTGGCCAGACACAGGGTGATTTGATCACAGGGATGCCGGAACACAGTAACGAGAAAAGAGAACAATACCGGTAACGAGGTAACTAGCATAGTGGACAAGTTGTTGATCCACGGGAATGCCAACATGTCTCACCTCGGGTATTTGTAACATATCGCGAAGCAATAGGAATAGCACACGGCAACTGGAGGTTCACTCGAATATTCATTCGTGT
>JAAAXO010000284.1:0-67726 GCA_011799875.1 Thinopyrum elongatum | reverse complement strand
CTCCGCGTCCGCGCCCGCTCCCTCGCCCCTAGCCGCGCCGATGCTTCAGGACTCCGCCACCATTGGAGACAGGCAGGAGCCGGCGCCTCCTCCGCCTTACTCCACTCGCAGCAGGTGGATTGGCGCGGGTGGCCGTAGCAGCGCGTGGAAAAGAAAAATATTCCACCACTACTCGATTCAGTGTAGACGGGAGGAAGACGAGGTGGGGCGTCAGAGAAAGTGAGAACACATTCTTATCACGGGGCGCGCTCTCTGGCACGTGGGCCCTCGTGCCCCCCCGCGGCGGCCCGTGACCCCTCCCCGGTTCGAACCCACGCAGGGCCGGTCTACCCTGCTCGCTGGATTGCGGGCCTGGCGTACGGTCAACACTGTGGGGCCAGAAGGTCAGTGAGCCTCTGGGTAAGGTGGGTTCGGATCGAAAGTCGTTCCGGCCGCGTTGTCTGATTAGCGCGGGGATTAGCGGTTCCACGGAGTAGATTACTGGTGACGGCGGTGGGCCCGAGGTCGGATCGTGCTGAGCGGGCCATTTATTCGTTCGGGCCAGTGACAGTGAGCACTTGGAAGTTGGAAGCTCATCACCTCTCATGTGAATCGATAAGGCAGCAGCTGGCCTAGCAATAGCGAGTGGGTTGGGCGAGGCTCCAACCCAACCCAACCAAACCAAACATTTATTAGCGAGCCACAAATGCAGATGAGATTTGTTCTTCTCTTCCATCTCCTCAAGTGCATTACATGTGTATGGCCGTCACTCATCCGCAGAGGCAACACGCAACACAAGTAGGCAGTGCTGCTAAGTGCTAACTGAAGGCGCTGCGTGTGCAGACGCGTGTTGTGGAGCTGAAGCTAGGCTGATGATACGTGCAGGGGCGACATCTTGGAGGTCAATTAGATCCTTCGTGTTATGTCTGGCTTAAACTGTGCTTCACCTTTCCCTTTTTGCCATGGCACGCTCTACGTCTGCCTGCCATGTGCGGGGTCAAACGCTTCTTAAATTCCTCTTGCGACCGATCAGTGATGCCCCTAATTTGTTCAACTCCATCTGTTAAAGGTGCAGTACGCTTGTAGTACCTAATTGGATGTGGACTGCGCCTTGAAAAATACTCTAATTTGTTTGCTTGCAATAATCAACCCTTGCATTTAAATTCGAAACAGACACGAGCAGTACGTACGGACGGGGCTCCACCGAGCTTATTAATCACCTGGCTTCCCCCGATTCCCTCCCTAATCAAGCAACAAAGACTGTTCAGTCTTGAGTGTTCTCGAAAGGAAAAAAGGTAATATCTTCGAGAGTCATAGAACTTGCGTTCGATATTCAGTTTGGTGCTAAAACTTTAAAAATAAGGATTTATGATCATTCAACTTGCGTTCTTGTGCAAATACAGTCACTTCGCTCGTATACAACCGTATGGCACGCCAGCCTGGGGCGGCCCACCTATTAGTAAATGGGAGTGGCACGCCAGCCTGGGCGGCCCACCTATCAGTAAATGGGAGTGCAGAAGACGTTGGGTGGCAGTAGCAAGTCTTTTTTTTTTTTGCAGAAAACTCCATCGCTATTTATTTAGCTACGCACAAAAGCCGTGAAATATAATGAAAAATAGTTTGGGCAGATGGGGTTTCAACACATGACCTGTTAATTAATTAAACACTCAGATGTACATCCATCCCACCAGTGCTGGTTCATGCTGAACGTGCACAACTAAAATTTATTTAATTACACACAAAAGACTGACTCGGTTAATCAGTGGGATACTAACAACGGATTAAACTAACCAGGTAATTACGCTGATCTACACATAGCCCACCTCAGTAGATCAATCAGAAGTTTGTAACCTAGGCGCATGGGTAATTTAAGTTCCTAACCGGGGCGCAAGAATAATTTTGCCGTAAAAAAAGGCAGTTCCGAAATGATCTCTAGACCACAAGCAAGGGAGCGCACGAGGTAAACGCTACACCAGCCACATGTTAGTATAAATAGAAACACTAGTTTTATCTTCGGATCACGACAGCTACTCGTATTCAGGTTTTTTCTCCTGGACCGAAATTCAAATAACTGATCTATTTCCAGAAATTTCTATGGCCCCTAGAAAAAAATGTTATCACCCAAATTTTTTGAATTTAAACTACAGAAACTATGTTAAATATAATACCTTCTGTATGCATACAATATTAGAATGCCGCAGTTAGCTTAGTGGTAGAGTCTGAGGTTCTATTCCCTGTATTGTGAAATATTTTTTTGACGTTATTCATGCTCATTTTAAAAAATGTCTCGGTGCTTCAACAATGAATTGAACTTGCAACCTTCTATAAGAGAGGAGTTGAGCCGAGTACTGTAATAGGAAGCCCCTTTTGAAAAATAAAAGGAAATTAAAAAAAATCTCGCTCGAGGAAAAGTTTTGTACGTTGTGGTTTAAACATTATACATTTTGACGAGATTTTTTAATTTGATTTTCTTGGCGAAAATATCCAATATTTTCCGGAGACTGTTTTTCTTGCTGAACCCGAGAAAATACGAATCTAGAAGAAGAAAAACTGCGCCCAATATAAAGATATGTGTATCTCCATGTTCGCATAAACATGTAGATGGTGCAGTGGTTGGCTAGTTCATACCTGTGTACAAGGTCGAGAGATCGAATACCTCCCTGGCCTTTTTTTATTCTCATCTCCCGCAGCAGCTCGTGCGCACACGTGTTAACTATTGAGGGGTCTCTGCTTAATTAGGTACAGAACATGGCGTGTTTCAGCAAAAAAAAACATACACACGCGTTGCCTGAGCTTTTCCGGTCACTGACAGTGGGCCATAGCCACGCTGGCGTGGCACATAAGCTCGGGGTATGTCTGAATACGAGCAAAGTGACCGTATTTGCACAAGAACGCAAGTTGGATGACCACAAATTTGTATTTTTAAAGTTTTAGCACTAAACTGAACATCGAGCGCAAGTTCTATGACTCCCGGTGATATTACCTCGAGGAAAAACCTCCTACATTTCACCGGTGTTGAGTGTTTGGCATGTCCGTCGTACGCATACGGTACTGTCCTTTGGATTGTCTCGCGTGCCCATCCCAACTTGACGCCAAACAAAAAGGTGTACGTACGCGTTGGTGCCGCTGGTTTGTCACCTTCTCCTTGTCTCTCCGATAATAAGCCGAGCGAAAATCCAGCCCACAGCCCACTTCTGCCTCTTGCTGAATCCCACCAACAACGATGGCCTTCACGTGCTCACGGTAAACCATCATCATAGATTCAGATGAGCAAGGGCAACGGACGGTTTCCAAGCTGTGATGTGAGCAGGACCGCGAGAGGCGCGCGCTGTCGGCCGGCTCGCCACCGCCGTTTCGTCCCGACGCCTCACGGCCGGAAAGCGACGGCGTCGGCGAGGACGGACGTTTTCCGTCCGCACAGTAGTTTCCCCCATGCAATGCAATGCATGGGTGGGTGGATGGATCGGCCCCATCGTCCCCGTCGTCTAGCCTTGGCATCGAGCGAGATCGCGCTGCCGCCAATAATGGCGTGCCTGCCGGGCCACACGCGGCGCTAGTCCGGCGGTTGGGCTTTACTGCCTTGTCGCCCTCCTCCACCGGCCATCGCATCTGCGGAGAGATTTCATTTCACCGGAGTTCGTTCCTTCCTCCGTGGTTTTACCACAGTTCGTTCGTTCGAACCACAGTTCGTTCGTTCGTTCGTTGCTTGCTGCTGGCCCCGGCCAAAACTGGAAACCAGGAGCGCTCCGACCATCACATTCACAGTCACGTGGGTGCTCCGGGTGTATGTACTCACAGTGCGGCCGGCTCTTTTGGGGGCCAGCATGACATGCCATGGCAGTGGCCCAGCTACAGTTTCACGGTTGCGGCAACGTTCTGAGAGTATATTTATGTCTCGAATTTAATTGACAAGACCGTATACCCAACTGTACTGTACAGTACTATGGAGCGACGGATGGTCTTTCATCTTCTTCTTTTTCCCCTGAGGTAATATCATCCGGAGTCATACAACTTGCGTTGCATATTCAATTTGGTGCTAAAACTTTGAAAATACGGTTTTGTAGTCATCTAAGGGCCTGTTCGGTAACCCTCCACAGCCTCAAAATCCTCGACTCCTCAGCCAACAACCAGCAGCCAGCTTCTCGCAAAAAATCCCGGAGTCAGCCGAGCGTTCGGGAGCACAGCTTCTTCCTTCTGCCGATTTCCTCCCAGGCCGAAAGCTAATTTAGTTGTTTCTGGCCCAATCGTCTATAGTAGGTGGGCTATTAGCTATGGGGCTCGGAAATTTGACTGGGTTTCAGCCAGCCATACGAGCAAACTGGCTCGTTGAAGCCCATGTACGCAGCCAGGAAGGGAACTGGAGGACATAACGCTTGAACCGGTACGAGCTAACCTCACTTGGCGGTGGCAAGGATTGGTAATTTTTAGGCAACTCCCACTTCTTTGTTTTGGTGGAGCTCGGTTTACCCAACTCCACAACTCCTCAAAATTTGCACTACAATAATCGCCAGCTTCTCGTGAGAAACTCCAGGAGCTAGCCCGTTCGGCTCAACTCCGAACCCGGAGTTGGAGGAGCGGGAAGCCAGAGAGCTACCGAACAGGCCCTAACTTGACTCGAGCGTGCAGATACGGTCATAGTACACGTATGCAAGTGTATCCATGTGTATGGACCCACCTGTTAGTGAGTGATGCAGCTGGGCATGACGTATTTTTATAGAGAACTACCGGGATGCATTTTTGCACAAAACCCCATCATATTTTTTATTTACATAAATAATCCAACCACGGTACTGGCATTATATGCGAAAATTTACAAAAAAAATTGTCCTCTGGGACTCAAACACGCAACCAACTGGTTTAACACGGAACACTCTAGTCGCTAAAGGATGCAGGTGAATACATCTCACATCTATAACGAACTTATATGTAATTAAGGTACGCGCATGTGGAGCTTAAATATTTTATAAACCTAAGTATTATACAAACTAGTGTGTTATATAAATGTGTGTATTACATATCTGGTTTTCAAAATTATTATTCAAAAAAATTATTTTAATTACACAAACATTTCAATAATTACATGCACATTTTTATAGTTCAATGTTTGTATAATTAAAAATATTCTTAATTTAGAATTTCAACAGTTAACATGGACATTCAATCGTGGCTAATATTTAATTTATATATATGTTTTGAATAAAATTCAAGAGTAAAAATTATACACAAGTGAATATTCAAATATTTAATAAATGTTTGTATTCACCATTTTGTAAATTTTAATATAAGCCGCAAGTGTATATCTTTTGATTCATTAAACATATTTATATATAAAAAATAATGTTATTAAACTAAACATATTTCATATAATACATAGGTTTATATTTAAATGTTTTTATTTACAACCATGGTTTGTATGGATAGTATTTTAACACTCAAATATTCGAACATAATTTTATTACTTATGTTTTACAAATATAATGAATGTATTTATTACTTATTTTTTACTAAATACTCCCTCCGTCCCAAAAAACAAGTGTCTTAACCTTAGTACAACTTCATACTAAAGCTAGTACAAAGTTGAGACACTTATTGGGACGGAGGGGGTATTTTACATATAATACACATGTTTGTATTTAAATGTTTTTATTTACTAATCATCTTTTGTATGTATAATATATTTTAACACACAAAAAATTTGAACATAAATTTACTACTTACATTTTACAAATATATTAAAATAATAGCGCATGCAAAATGGACCGCAATATACGCAATCCATTTGAGCTCCATATTTTTTCTGAAAAAAAATAATAATTAAGCTCCACATGCGTTCCCTTTAAGTCCATATAAGTTTGTTATCAGTGCATAGTGTAGTGGCTTTACCATGCCGTTTTAAAACAGTTCGTCGTCGGTTCAGTCCCGCTGCACCCATATTTGTTCTCAATTTTCGGGCATATAATGGCAGTAGTGTGGTTGGATTTTCCTATAAATAAAAAATGTCAAGGGGTTTTGTGCAATGTCGTGCTGGGAAAAATACAAAAATATGAGTGTATTTTTTGTGAAAATGTCGAGGTGTTTTGTGGAAATATGTGTCGCGCCGGGCAACTACAAAAATATGAGGGTCATTTTTGTCGCCCCTAGTGCCATCACTCACTAACAAATGGGACCATACACATGAATACGCCTGCATAAGCGTACTGTGACCGTATCTACACGCTTGGGTCAAGTTAGATGACCATAAAACCGTATTTTCAAAGTTCTAGCACCAAAGTAAATATGCGACGCAAGTTCTATGACCCCGGGTGATATTACCTCTTTTCCCTTTGTTGCCTGTTTTGGTCATGAGGCTGTGGGCAATTTGAGCTGCGTCAAATCTGTGGATGCGAGATCCAGTATGATGATCACTGAACAAGGCCCTGAGCAGGCAATTAGCGTTGTCTTTTGTACTAGCAAATATGCCCGTGCGTTGCAACGGGAGATAAAATAGTTTATATTTAAAGTCAGTGAGAATTATATGTGCAAGCAAAATCCTGTGTGCACACGAAAAAGGAACATTTAGCTTATCGATTTCACCGCGTGTGAAGGAATCAATCCACTATTTTTCCATTCATTGATCAAAGACATTTAAGAGTTTTGTTACGTCATCGTACGTCAGAGAAGGCCCATGAGTTATTCAATCTACTCTTCCTTTCAATCCTTTCAATCGAGGGAATTTTAACGTATGAAGTTTCTGAATATTCCAAGAAACATGAACAATTTTTTGAAATCTTGAACAGTTTTTTTAAAATTATGTACACTTTCGAAAAAACGCGAACAAAATATGAAAGGAAACATCTTTGAAAATTCACAAACATTTTCTAAAAACACCAATTTTTTAATAAAAACATGAACATTATTTGAATTTGTGAACATTTTTTAAAACGGAACATGTGTTGAAAATTCATAAGATTTTTATAAAATGTGTATCTTTTATACACGAACATTATTTTTAATTTTGAAAATTTCAGTAAAACATGAATATTTTTCAAATTTGGAGCATTTTTTGAAATGCCATTTTCTTTTTAGAAATCCGAACAATATTGAAAAACAATATTTTTTTAGAAAAGGGCAACTTTTTGCAAGTTCCGAATATTTTTGAAAATACCAACCAAATTTAGGAATTCTAAACATATTTTAAAATTTGTTTTTTATTCTGAATGTTTTTTGAGAATTTTTCATTTACGAAATAAATTGTAAAAGAAAAATAAACATGGAAGGGAAAAAAGATATAGGGAAAGGAGAATAAAAATAGAAGTAAAACACAGAAAAAAAAGAAAAATGGGTCAGCCCATTATTGATTGTCCTGTGCGAATCTCCGACAATTTGTCGCCCAGTGCGAAAAAAATAGAATTTTCTCAGTTGCGTGGGCAGAAAAATAAGTGGGCTGGCTTTGCTGGGCCACCACGCACGGCCCACGTATGAAAATTCTTTTTGTAGCAGGCAAACGCATAAGAATTTAGTACCACCTCGGGTATAAAAAAATTCTTTTCGACGGAGAATGGATATAAAAATTGGCGAAACGCACCTTGCTTTATTAGTAGGTATAGATATAGATTTAAATGTTGGGCCAAATGAGGCGGCTTTAACTGGGCCGGCCGAACTTGACCTAGTGGCACCGGTGCTTGCGCGGTTTTCTTTCGCAAATGCTAGATATTGCCTACTACAAGACGGAAGGATGATTTGCCTCTGATGCTCCGGCATACTATAGCTTCCTGGAAACAGTTATGTGAAGCTTCTATGGACTGGTTCAGACCGGTTTTAGAAACTTCTGCCCAGTTTTGTTTTGTTTTTGGCTTTTTGTGTGTTTTTTGTTTCGGTTTTCTTTGCTTTTTATTTTTTTTCCTTTGTCTATTTTTTTTCCTTTTTACAGTTACATGTCGGTTTATTTAATACAAGCTGGACATTTTTTATACATGCTGAATATTTCTTAGATATAAGTTGAACATTTTTCAAATACATCTTGACCATTCTATCCAAATACATGTTGAACATCTATCAAATGCACATTGAACATTTTTCCTATACATGTTGAACATTTTTTCAGGTATGCATTCAATATTCTCCAAATACACGTCTAACATGTGTTAAATGCTCATTGAACATTTTAGAAATACACGATGAACATTTTTTTAATACATGTTGAACATTTGTTAAATGCTCATTGAACATTTTCCAAACACATGATTGTAACATCCCCTGTAATGAACAACAGTGATCAATTTAGTTAATGCCATGTCAGCCAGTTTAACAGTGCCTAATCATCATTTGCATCATAATGCATTTCAAACTCTTAATTCAAACTTCAAATTAAATCAAAGCGGAAAATAAAAGTTATTCAAAACAGAAACTAAAATGTTCATTAAATAACAAATATTCCAGAGACAATGCTAAAATTTTAACCAACATTTAATAAATTCATTAAGTGACTCTAACAGTGTCAAAACAACAATATTTAATCCTATTTTGTTTTATAAAATTGCAAATGAAATGATATGAACTCAAAACCATTTTATGGCATTAGTAGATGTTGCACTGGAGTTTTGTGGCTAGTTCACATATTTTACAAAACTAAATATGAGGCCACACATTATTGCAAAAACAGAGACAAAAGAAAGACAGAAAAGAAAAGAAAGAAAAGGAAAAAGCACGCACTGTACTAGGTCTAAGTCTACAGGATGGCCCAGCCCACTCCCCATGTCGTCTCCTTCCTACTGCTCACTCCCTCGCCGCGGTCGTCCCCACGCGCGCGCACCCACACCCGCAACCCGCCCCCCCTCTCTCTCTGCTCGACAGCGCGCCCGCGCCCTCCGTGGAGGATAAGGGCACGCCCCGCGCCCCCCTGCCTCCCTGGCCTCCCCTCGCTCACTCTCCTCGCTCTCCCTCTCAGCCCCGAGCCCAGCCGAACGCTGCCATCGACGCTGCTCCCTCGTTGCCGCACTCCAGCGCCACCCTGAGCCGCGCCGGGAGGTCCATCGACTCCACCGGCGTCGTCTTCGTCCTCCCCAAGCACCAGGACTAGCCGGGAGGCCCCCAGCCGTCGTCATCGAGCTCCTCCCCGCTGCTGCATCTCGGTGGCCGCCGTCGTCGATTCCGACGCCTCCACTGCACCCCGCGCCTCCTCGAGCAGCTCCCCGTCACCGATGTGAGCAGCGCCACCTTCCCCTCTCTCCCTGTGCTCCGACTCCTCTCCTGCTAGCTTCCCTGCAAGCACCGACCTCCGCCGTCCACCATGGCCGTCGGGCTCGCGCACCCCGAGCTCCTCCGCCCGCACCGATGGTCCCCGCGTGCTCCTGACACTCCCAGGGCCCCGTCGAGCCCCACATCGAGCCTCCCGTGCCTCCCATCACGCGCCCGCGTAACCACTGAACACCACCGCCGCCATTGCCGATTCTGCGCTCGATTCCGGCGACCCCTACACCTACCGCGACCACCGTTCGACTCGCCTGGCTGCGCACGTTCGAACGCCGCCGCTCGCGCATCCTCCCGTGGCCGGAAACGCCCAGCCGGCGAGCTCCGCCGCACGCCGGAGTTAACTCCGGTGATGATGCCGACGTGGCATCATTAAGCGCCTAACCCGCACCCTAATCACTCTATGACAGGCGGGCCCCAGCCTTTTAATTAATACAACATTTTAGTTAATATAATTTAACCCTGGGTCACTTACACATGGGGCCCGCAGCACTGTTCATTCGGATAGAAATTATACAGTCAGCTGATGAGTCAGCAGGCTGGCCCACATGTCAGCCTCTGCTGACTGGACCTTTGACCCAGTCAATGGGCCCACTGGTCATTCTCTGTGCTGGTCAGCTGGGTACGTTTCTGGGTACATTTAGCATTTCCAGTTACTGTTGAAATTCGAATTTAGTATTTAGATTAATTTCAGAAATTCAGAAAATAATTAAAACTTTAGAAAATCATATAAAATAATCCGTAACTCCGATGAAAATAATTTATATATGAAAGTTGCTCAGAATTTCGAGACGAATCTGAATACGTGGTCCGTTCATCCGTCAGATGCCCCTAGCTACCTGAACATGGAACTTTTAGACTGATTTCGCTAAATGAATAGTGCTCAACTTTAATTAAATAAATCCAAATAAATTCCTAAATTAACTAAATCATTTAGTTAGGCAGTAGAACACCTCGGCATATCATTTAGGCATGTCATACATATTGTTTGCATTTTGCCGTGAATTTATTGTTTCTTCCCCCCTCCTTCTCTCTCGATAGACACGTCGAGACGCCGTTGCAGCTGAGTACGACTATGCTCCAGACGAGCAGCCCGTTGACGACCCCTCCTTCTTGCCAGAGCAACCAGGCAAGCCCCCCCCCCTTGAGCATCCAGATATCGCCCATTCCATTTCTCCTGCTTGCATTAGATTTTGCTACTGTTAATGTTTGCTCCTATTCTGATGCATTGCCTGCTTTTGTAACCTGTTTATTGTTACCTTACCTGCCTATGTTAAACTGCTTAGTATAGGTTGGTAGTGAACCATCAGTGACCCCCACCACCTTACCCTTGTTGCCCCTGCTTGATCATCGATGACTCGATCAATGTGATCGTCGACCAGAGACCGACACATCACTTCACCCCCTTAGTTGTACGACTCTGCATAGTTACTATCGAGTGCTGAGGGTGATACCTCGTAACGCACTCCTGATGAATACTCTGCAGTGTAGCTGTTCGGTCGTGGTCATCGAGGGTGATTCCTCCTTCTCCACTTCTGATACGACTCTGTTGTGCAACCCCTCAGTGTGAATCTCGAGGGTGATGCCTCATACGTTCACCCTGATGATTTCATCGAGTGGAATCCACCGAGGGTGATTCCTCGGGGTTTCCCCCTTGATATTATGACCACATGGTTACTTTGACCTTTGTTACAGGCGGGTCGACCCTGATGGGTACCCGCAGGGGATCTATGATGTCGGGTGTGCCGGAAGGGCACTCGATGGTGATATTGTGGCGGAGCTTCAGAAACTCTGATTGTCTCCGTGTGTTAATAAAGGAGCCTATTGGATTTGGGTATTTGATCTGAGTGGGTCGACGTGCCCTATACGCACTACCACCACGCGGGATTATGGTTTATGGGGCCCTCTACGTCGTACGTTCCTCCCGAAAGCTCTTCAGACGTCACGGTTCACCGTGCGGGCTGATTGTCGGGAATGGGCTGGATACTTCACTGACGAGTTCAGTGTCGCGCCTGCACCCCGGCCAGTCTCGCAACACGCAGGGTGCCCAGGGCGATGGCCCAAGACCTCTGGGTGCATAGGTTAGTCCGGCGTGCTGACCTCTCTACTGAGCCTAGGTAGGGCGCTGCTTCGTGTTGATCTCCCGAGGCCGGGCATTACCCAGTAAGTGTGTCCGGCCAGAGGTGATCGAGCGTGTTGGGTAACAGTAGTGCACCCCTGCAGGGATGAATAATCTATCGATAGCCGGTCCTACGGTAAAGGACGCTCAGTTTGTGTATCTCGATCTACTACTTGAACTGGATACTTGTTACTTAATTGGAGCTCGGGATCGCTTTCTCGCAGGGAGTCGAGGAAGGATCTCTAGGCTTACTTCCACATGTTTGCTTACTAAAATGCTATTCTACTCTCTTCTATTGCTGCAAGATGGTGGCTTCGTGAAGATGTTTGAAGATGCTAGTCTTCGATAGGACTAGGCCTTCTCTCTATTCTGGCATTTCTGCAGTCCAGTCCACATATACAGCTTTTCCCCTTTGATAATGTTGCATATGTAGTGTAGATCCTTGCTTGCTGAGTACTTCGGATGAGTACTCATGGTTGCTTTGCTTCCTCTTTTCCCCCATACCCCCTTTGATGATACATCAGACGATGGAGCCCAGGAGCCAGATGCCACTGCAGAAGCTTACTACCAGATGGGTCCAGACGACACGTACTACTGGATCGAGCCAGCCGACCAGGAGTAGGATCGGAGGCTCCCAGGCAGGAGGCCTTCGCCTTTCGATCTAGAGTCGTTGTTTGTGCTAGCCTTCTTAAGGCAAACCTTGGCTAACTATGTCTGTACTCAGATATTATTTGTATGACTAACTTATGTATTCGGATCCTTGCGGTCCCTGGTCTGTAATATTGTGGATCTCCGTGTATTTGTGATAGAGTTGTGTTGTGATATCTTCCCGTGAGTCCCTATGCTTGATCGTGCATGTTTGCGTGTATGATTAGTGCGTGATTGAGTCGGGGGCGTCACAAGTTGGTATCAGAGCCGACTGCCTGTAGGAAGCCCCCTTCCAATTCCTTGGCCGAAGTTGAGTCTAGAAACCGAAAAAACTATTTTACTAACTTGGCTGTGTGGCTTACGGGCCCACGTCGCCAACTGGGTGGTATTAGGATCTTTTATTCCTCGTCTATACTCTGGGACTCTGATCTCTGTTCTATTCAGGTTAAATGAATTTTACTAACACCGACATTTAGGATCTCATAGATCTCGTCCACCCGGAGAGCTGGATATCTGTGTGATTTCCCTGTCATTGATCTGATTAGTCTGATAATCATTTTCCTTTCCATTGTTTTGTTTAACCTTTCTCTCCGAGTTGTATTATACTTCTCATTGTCGTTTGACGAGACTGGATTCTGCATCAGAGTGCACATGGAGCGCAAGATCCTCCTGCGACGAACATTCGTCGTTCGCATGTGCAGTTACCCCGTTTCAGTGGTTTTCTCCGACGTTGATGCAGCCTTTGCTATGTCTCGTTGTGTACTTCCTTACCGCATGCCTGCGCGCCGCCTAGCATGTCTAGTTTTTAAATTTGCTTCGTTATGCTGTCCGCATGTACCTGACTCCGTGTATGGATCTGTATGTCTTAATTGACTACTGTTATGTATCTGTTACACTGCTTAATTGTTGTCGAGTTACATCATGCTGGTCGCTAAACACTCGCTATTTCTTTTACTAAATTACCCCCTGTTAATACTTAGCAGGATGGTTAGACCAGGTGGTCGTGGTCGTGCCCCTGAACGCCCACCACCGCCAGACTATATGGCAGCTATGATGTAATAATTCGAGCTCAACCGCCAGTTCATGACTGGGATTATGGCTCAGTTTCCGCATCAGAACAATCAGAACCAGAACCCTGCATCAATAACTTTGACAGAGTTTATGCGACTCAACCCCACTCAGTTCCGCAACTCTGACAAGCCACTGGATACTGATGACTGGCTCCGCGACATCACTCACGAGATGGAGTCTGCTAATGTCGCCCCTGCCAACTTCGTCACCTTCGCGGCCTTTTTCTTAAAGGGCCCCGCTGCTCAATGGTGGGACACACACAAGCGTACACTGCCTGCTAGAACAGTCGTTACTTGGCTTGAGTTCCAGGATGCCTTCCGTGCCCGTTATATTCCTCAGGGAATTATGGACAGGATGAAAACTCAGTTCCGCAACCTCACTCAGGGCAACAAGACTGTCGAAGCCTACCAGCGGGAATTCCTTGACCTGTCCCGCTATGCTGAGGAAGACATCACCACGGATGCCCGTAGACAAGAGAAGTTTCGTAATGGACTCCACCCAGACATCAAGCTTGCACTTGCTGCTCAAGACTTCAATGACTTTTCTACTCTTGTGAACAAGGCTATTGTAGTTGAGACTGCTCAAATGAAGCATAAGGACTCGCAGAAGGGCTATCGTGATGCTGGCTCATCTTCGGGCTCAGCACAGAAGCGTCGAGTCTGGATTCCCAACAACGTGTTCCGTCCAAATGCCCCTGCGCCAAAGAACAACTATGCTGCACCACGTCTGCCTCCTCCTCCACCGAGGCAGCCAAGAGCTCAAGCTGCTCCACCCAATGCTCCTCTTCGTCCTGAAGATGGTCTGTGCTTCAAGTGCCACAAACCAGGTCACCTTGCTAAGGACTGCCGCCAGACTCAGAATCAGTTGGCTTTCCCTCGTACTGGCCGTGGCAATGGTCGTGGCAACAATCAGGCCCGCAACTATAATACTGGGTCTGCTGCTCATGGTCGTGGACACGCTTAGAACATTGATATTGAAGAAGTCCAGGATCAACCTGCTACTGTGATGGGTACCCTTCTCGTTAACTCAGTACCTGCTTCTGTTTTATTTGATTCAGTAGCATCACATTCATTCCTCTCTGGAAAATTTGCATTCATGCATGGCATTCGGTATGAGAAGATGCATACTCCGTTAGTCGTTAAAACTCCCGGAGGTCATTATCATGCTGACGTGATGGCACCTGACGTTACCGTCGAAATTAAAGGGTTGGAATTCCTTGCCTCACCCATCGTCTTGAAGTCTTCCACCATAGACCTCATTCTCGGAATGGATTGGTTGAAAGCTCACATTGCTTCGATCAATTGTGCCACTAAAGTTGTCCAACTTCTTCACCCCTCCGACGAGATAGTGAACTACACCGCCCGAATTACTCGGAATGCTGAAGCGCAGATATATGCTCTGAATGCTTTGAACGCCTCGCCTCTGGAAGGAATCGAGAACGTTCCTGTCGTTCGAGATTTTCCGGACATCTTTCCGGAAGAACTTCCAGGGATACCCCCGGTTAGAGCTGTCGAGTTTGTCATTGACTTGAAGCCTGGCACTACCCCTATTGCGAAGTGTCCTTATAAGATGCCTCCGCACCACCTTCTCGAGCTTAAGGAAGAAATCGACAAGTCACTTAAGAAAGGTTTCATCCGCCCCAGTTCCTCTGCTTGGGGAGCACCTTCACTCTTCGTTAGGAAGAAGGATGGAACTAACCGATTGGTTCAGGATTACCGGCCCATTAACCAAGCCACACTCTAGAATAAATACCCACTGCCCCGAATCAATGATCTTTATGATCAGCTTGCTGGATCCTCTGTGTTCTCGAAACTCTACTTGAGGTTGGGTTATCATCAGATCCGTGTTCGCGAAGAGGATATTCCGAAGACTGCCTTTGTTACTCGATATGGCTCTTATGAGTACACCGTTATGTCTTTTGGCTTAACAAATGCTCCAGCAACCTTCTCCCGGTTGATGAACTATATCTTCATGGATTACCTCGACAAATTCGTCGTGGTTTATTTGGATGATATCCTTATATATTCCAAGAATGAAGAGGAACACGCTGAACATCTTCGGCTTGTATTGGAGAGGCTTCGGGAACACCAGCTTTACGCCAAGTACTCTAAGTGTGAATTCTGGTTATCTGAAGTGACCTACCTTGGTCATGTGATTTCCAAGAATGGCATTGCTGTTAACCCCGAGCGAGTACAGGCTATTCTTGACTGGACTCCCCCGAAGAATGTCAAGCAAGTCAGGAGTTTTCTCGGACTCGCTAGTTATTGCCATCGATTCGTTGAGAACTTTTCCAAGATTGCAAAGCCACTGACTGACCTGCTCCACAAAGGTGTTAAATTTGAGTGGACAGAAAAATGTCAAGAAAGCTTTCAGACGCTAAAAGATAAGTTGACATCTGCCCCAGTGCTAGCACCCCCGGATTCCCAAAAGGATTTCGTTATATACTGTGATGCATCTCGTCAAGGATTAGGCTGTGTCCTAATGCAAGAGCGCAAAGTGATTGCTTATGCCTCTCGACAATTGCGTCCTCACGAAGAAAATTATCCAGTGCATGATCTCGAACTTTCTGCGGTTATTTATGCTCTGAAGCTATGGCGACATTACCTTCTCGGTAACCGTTGCGAGATATACACGGATCATCAAAGTTTGAAGTATCTATATACTCAACCAGATCTGTACCTTCGTCAACAAAGATGGCTCGAAACAATTGCCGATTATGATATGAATATCTCTTACACCCCTGGCAAGGCTAATGTAATGGCCGATGCTTTGAGTCGCAAGGCTTATTGCAGCAACCATATGGTTCAGGAAGCACAACCTGTTCTTTATGAAGAGCTTCGCAAATTGAACCTCCATATTGTTCCACAGGGTTATCTCAATACCCTGGTTGTTGAACCGGATCTTGAGCACAGCATTAAGACTATACAAAAGTATGACTCTGAAGTTGAAAGGATTAAGCGATACCTCGAAAGAGGAAAGCCGTTGGAATTCCATCTTGATAATGATGGGATCCTATTCTTCCAACGCCATCTCTTCGTACCCAAGTTCAAGGATGAGAGGGAACACGTTATGAAAGAAGCTCATGACACTCCTCTGTCAATTCATCCTGGTAGCACAAAGATGTACCATGACATTTGTCAAAGATACTGGTGGCCTAATATGAAGCGAGACATTGCTCATTATGTTTCTGAGTGTGACGTTTGCCGCCGCATTAAAGCAGAACATCAAAGGCCTGCTGGAACTCTGCAACCCCTTGATATTCCTGAATGGAAATGGGACAAGGTCCAAATGGATTTCATTACTGGTTTTCCCAGAACTCAGAAGGGTCATGATGCTATCTTTGTCGTCATTGACCGATTCTCTAAGGTTGCTCACTTTCTGGCAGCTAAAGAGACAATCACTGCTAGTCAGTTAGCAGACTTGTATGTTTCCCGAATTGTGTCACTCCACGGATTTCCGTTGGAGATCAGTTCTGATCGTGGCAGTCTCTTTACCTCAAGTGTGACGACCTCGGCTTAATCGTGCACTAACCATACACGCAAATGCGCACGATCAAGCCTAAGGACTCACTTGAAGATATCACAACACAACTCTAAAACATAAATAAAGTCATACAAGCTTTATATTACAAGCCAGGGCCTCGAGGGCTCGAATACATAGCTCGATGGCATACAAGCGTCAGTGGAAGCATCAGATATCTGAGTACAGATATATTACCGAGAGAGAAATAGGCCTTCACAGAGGCGGGGTAAAATAAAATACTACGATCGAAAGGCGTAGGCCTCCTGCCCTGGACCCTTCGATCCTACTCCTGGTCGTCAAACGGCTCCTCGTAGTAGTAGTAGTACTCGCCAGGCGGGTAGTAGTACTGGTCGTCGGCTGGGGAGTCTGGCTCAGGGGCTCTGTCGTCTGGTGGCATCAAATGGAATATGGGGGAAAAAGAAAATAAAGCAAACGTGAGTACTCATCCGAAGTACTCAGCAAGCAAGGATCTACACTACATATGCAACATTTTCAAAGGAATGGCTGTATATGTAGACTGGGCTGTAGAAATGCCAGAATAGAGGGGGAAAGCCTAGTCCTATCGAAGACTAGCATCTTCAAAAATCTTCGACAGTCTTGCAGCAATAGAAGAGAACAGAGGATCATAATGTAAAGTAGTAGTAGTAGTATTATCAACCTCGACCTGAGATCCTTTCTCGACTCCCTGCGAGAAAGCAATCCCAGAGCCGTACTATCCAGTACTCATCACATGTTATGTTCTAGTGGTACCGATCGGGATACAACTCCGAGTGTCCGTTACCGTAGGACAGGCTATCGATAGAAGTTTCTTCCCTGCAGGGGTGCACCAACTTACCCACCACGCTCGCTTAACTCCGACCGGACACACTTTTCTGGGTCATGCCCGGCCTCGGCTAAGCAACACGCCGCAACCCGACCTAGGCTCTAAAGAGAGGTCAGCACACCGGACTAACCTATGCCCCCGGGGGTCTTGGGCCTTCGCCCCGGGAACCCTGCACGTTGCGAGGACGTTTCGGAAGCAGACCTAGCAACCCCTTAATACAAGCGCAGTTGCGTTCCCAGTCCAATCCAAAACGGGCCGCTCCTCGCTGACGTCAATAGAGCTTTGGCTGATGTATACGACGCAGAACGCCCATACTATGCCCACGTGATGGTTAGTGCTATCGGGCCAGAGGCCCCTCGGATCAAATATCCAAACCGTAGTGGATTAGGAGCGCGCGGAAACGAGCAGAGACTCACGATCGATGTGACCCCGTCGCCCCGTCTCGAGGACTTGCGGCAAGGGCCAAGAATGCCCGGCCACGCCTCGTAGTTATCTCGCGGGCACCATCCAGGTCAACCCGACTCCACATCACTTCGCATTAAGCTCGCGCGGGTACCCCTCAGGGCCGACCCGTCTTTAGTATCATGGTTTAGTGCAAGTCAACTCAGCAACAGTAACTGTGTGTCTGACACCAGGGGAGCCCTGAGGAATCACCCTCGATGGAACCCCACCTGATGTTAAAGTCAAGGTGAACGAAGGAGGAATCACCCTCGAGGTCCACACTTGAGGAGTTGCGCAACGATGTCATTATCGGGGGTGGTGTAGGAGGAATCACCCTCGCTTACCACGACCGAGTAACTAACCTACAAGGTTAACATCAGAAGTGCTGACGAGGTATCACCCTCGGCACTCGACGGTAACCCAGCAGTGTCGGCAACTAAGGGGGAAGTGATGTGCGGTGCCAGGGTCTGGTCTTCAATCCCGATGGTCGGGTCTTCTGATATCCAGCAGGGCAGTCGGGATCAAGTGGGGGTCTCTGTCGTGTCTCTACCCAGCCTATACTAGGCAGTCTAGGATAACCAGTAAGGTAACAAGGCAGGGTACAATAATCAGGCTATGCAGCAGATATAGGAAAACAGTAGCAGTAGCAGTTCTAATGCAAGCATAAGAGAGAAGAGAATAGGCGATATAGGCATGCTCAAAATGGGGGTGCTTGCCTGTTTGCTCGGGGGCAAGGGCAAGGTCGTCGGTGGTGTCGTCGGGGACGTAGTCGTACTCCTGAGCTGCGTCTGCCTCGGGAGCTACGTCAACGTCGGGGTCTACCGAGAGAGAAGAGGGGGAAGAAACAGGTAAACATAATGCAAACAAATGCAATACGGTGCGTGTGATGCTATGATGCAGTGCAGGGTTGCCTAATTATGCATCTAAGTCATTTTAGTTATTTTTAGAATTATTCTGGGATTTAATTACCAGGGTGTGTGCACTATTCATCTACCGGATACGGGTCCGGAGTTACGAGTTCTTCTACGTAGGGGGTTCCGATGAAGAAACAGACGGCACGATCAGACTCGTCTCGTCGTTCGGAGCAACTTTCATGTTTTAACTTTTTCGATCCGAGCTACGGTTTAAAAGTTATTAATTTTTAAAGATTATTTGAATTTCTAGAATTACTTTATTTACAGAAAATGAATTATGATGTCAGCATGACGTCACTGTGATGTCAGCGGTCAACAGCGTCGCTGACCAGTCAAACATGACATGTGGGTCCAGTGGGACCCACATGTCAGTCTCTGTTAAGACTAACAGTGGATTATTTCAGTTAACAGAGTGATTAGAGGGGTGGGCCCCACATGTCAGTGAGACATTAGCCTAATTAATCAGTTTTATATTTATTGAAATGTTTTTCTTAATCTAAAAAGTGGTGGGGCCCGCGTGTCAGCCTCACTGTACGGCCACGTCAGCACGTTGACCACGGTCAGCGTGGTCAACTGGGCCCGTGGGACCCACTGGCAGTGACCCAGGGGTGACCCACGTGGCAGCCACGTCGGCGGCCGGCGCCGGAGTTGCGCCGGCGACCAAAAACGCGGCGGCGCGTCGCCGGAGGGTGTCGGAATCGCGCTGTGGGGCTCGGTTCGAGCTGCGGTTGGGCGCGTTCGAAAGCTAGGAGACTCGCGCGTCGAGTGGAGGCACTTGCCGGACAAGGGGATGGCCGGAATCGCGCCGGCGACGAGCAAAGGCGGCAGCGCGTTCGGGACCTCATCGGGAGTTAGGTTAGGAGGCACGGAGAGGCTCGATCACGAGCTCGTCGAACTCCTGAGAGCACTAGGAGCTCAATGGTGGCCTCAGGTGAGCGCAGCAAAGGCCATGGCCACGGCCACGAGCTCGCCGGCGGCGGGCAGAGCTCGGGTGCTGCGGCAACTAGCTACGGCGTGCGAGGAGGGCAACGAGGAGAGGCAGGAGGAGGAGGAGCTCACCGAGGAGGCACAAGGTGGCCCGGTGATAGCTTAGGAGCAGCAGTTCGCGTCGAAGACGAGGAAGATCGCCGGAGGCCGAGAAGAAAGGGGCGACGTCGTCTAGCGGCTGCAGGGGCTTCGGGCTCCTGCTCGTGGTTGAGGACGAAGTAGCAGATAGTGGCGGAGCTCGTGGATGTGCTGGCAGAGCTCGGGAACGACGGTGGCCGCGGATCCGAGAGGAGCGCGGCGGCGGTGGCGCTCGGCCTCGCGTGGATCTGAGGGGGAAGGAGGACGGAGCGAGCGAGGAGAGGACGGGGAAGTGAACGAGGGAGCCAGAGGGAGTGGCGGAGCTCGGCCTTATCCCCTCCCGCGCCCTGTATCGTCGGTGGACGGCGACGTGTCGGCGCCGCGCCGGCGCGCGCGCGCTCGACCAGCGGGAGGACGACAGCGCGAGGGAGAGATGTGAGGTGGGCCTGCTGGGCCGGGGTTCGAGGCACTGTGCACTAAGGCCCAGTGCACAGTGCCTCATTTTTATTTTTCTGTTTTTGTTTCTCTTTTTCTTTATTTCATTTCCTGTTTTGTATTAGTTAGGGCTCTTATGCACTTTCATAAAATATGGAACTTAGTCCAAATATTACAGTGCCATTTTAGCTCTCACCAAAAAGTGGTTTGGACAGATTTGGAGTTCATTTGTATTTGAAATGATTTTAAATGGATTTAAATATCCTGTTTTGGTGCTGTTGCAACTTGTTTAAGTCACTTATCTAACTCCAACTTCAATGATGATGATTTTACAAATGTTCCTGGATTATTTGCCATTTAATGAACATTTTTCCAACAGTGTTTGATCAACTTCATATTCCACTTATGAATTTGAGTTGATTTTCAGATGTGAATTTGAATTGGATCATTAACTCATATGACTTGGCACTGCAAATGATCATGACTTGGCAAGATTAACAGAGTGTCACAGAGCTTATTACAAGGGGGTGTTACAAGTTCTCCTCCTCTAAAAGAAATTCTCGTCCCGAGAATTTAGGAGGTAGAAGGAAAGAGTCCGGGATATTCTTCCCGAAGATGATCCTCGCGTTCCCAAGTGGCTTCATCTTCAGTGTGATTCGACCACTGCACTTTTAGGAACTTGGTCGTCTTCTGACGAGTTCGACGTTCAGATTCGTCGAGGATGCGGAACGGATGCTCCTTATAGGAAAGATCATCTTGTAGCTCGAGCATCTCATGATCCACTGCACGGTGCAGGGATTCCTTGAAGCACTTATGAAGTTGCGACACGTGGAAGACATCAGGAATATGGGAGAATTGCGGTGGCAACTCCAATTTATATGCCACCTGTCCACGTCTAGCCATGATGCGGAATGGACCAATATAGCGAGGAGCTAGCTTGCCCTTGATTCCGAAACGACGGGTGCCCTTCATTGGAGTGACACAAAGATAAGCTTGATCACCAGGTTGATAGATCACACCCCATCGCTTGCGATCATAATTACTCTTCTGATGGTCTTGAGCTGCTTTGAGATTCTCCCGGACAATTCGGACTTGTTCTTCGGCATGTTGAATAATGTCCGGTCCAACAAGAGGTCGTTCCCCAGTTTCTAACCAATTCAGAGGGGTTCGACATTTACGTCCATAAAGCACTTCGAAGGGGGCCATTTTTAAGCTGGCTTGGTAGCTGTTGTTATAAGAGAACTCGGCATACGGGAGAGATTCCTCCCATTTCTTACCGAAGGATATAACACAAGCTCGAAGCATATCTTCAAGTACTTGATTAACGCGTTCAACTTGGCCTTGGGATTGGGGATGATAAGCTGAACTCCAGGTAATATGAGTTCCCATTGCTTTCTGGAAACTTTCCCAAAAATGGCCAGTGAAAATGCTGCCACGGTCTGAACTGATTTCCTTGGGAATACCATGGAGTGAAACAATTCTGGAGATATATAGCTCTGCTAACTGACTAGCAGTAATAGTCTCCTTAACTGGCAGAAAGTGTGCAACCTTGGAAAGTTGGTCGACGACGACAAGAATAGCATCGTGACCCTTCTGAGACTTGGGAAGACCAGTAATGAAGTCCATTTGCACTTTATCCCACTTCCATAGAGGAATAGGGAGCGGTTGCAGAATTCCAGCACCTGTGGGTTATGGGCCCACCACGCTTCCGCTGCGCACTCTGATACAGAATCCGGTCTTATCAAATGACAACTCGGAGTATAATACAACTCGGAGAGAAAGGTTAAACAAAACAATGGAAAGGAAAATGATTATCAGACTAATCAGATCAAAGACAGGGAAATCGCACTGAATCCAGCTCTCCGGGTGGATAGAATTAACGAGATCCTAAATGTTGGTGTTAATAAATTTTATTAAACCCGAATAGATGAGAGATTAGAATCCCAGAGTAAAGACGAGGAATAAAAGATCCTAATACCACCCAGTTGGCGACGTGGGCCCGTAAGCCACACAGCCAAGTTAGTAAAACAGTTTTTGACCACTAGACTCAACTTCGGCCAAGGAATTGGGAAGGGGGATACCTAGAGGCAGTCGGCTCTGATACCAACCTGTGACGACCCCGGCTTAATCGTGCACTAACCATACACGCAAATGCGCATGATCAAGCCTAAGGACTCACTTGAAGATATCACAACTCAACTCTAAAACATAAATAAAGTCATACAAGCTTCATATTACAAGCCAGGGCTTCAAGGGCTCGAATACATAGCTCGATGGCATACAAGCGTCAGCGGAAGCATCAGATATCTGAGTACAGATATATTACAGAGAGAGAAATAGGCCTTCACAGAGGCGGGGTAAAATAAAATACTACGATCGAAAGGCGTAGGCCTCCTGCCCTGGACCCTCCGATCCTACTCCTGGTCGTCAAACGACTCCTCGTAGTAGTAGTACTCGCCAGGCGGGTAGTAGTACTAGTCGTCGGCTGGGGCGTATGGCTCAGGGGCTCCGTCGTCTGGTGGCATCAAATGGAATATGGGGGAAAAAGAAAATAAAGCAAACGTGAGTACTCATCCGAAGTACTCAGCAAGCAAGGATCTACACTACATATGCAACATTTTCAAAGGAATGGCTGTATATGTGGACTGGGCTGCAGAAATGCCAGAATAGAGGGGGAAAGCCTAGTCCTATCGAAGACTAGCATCTTCAAAAATCTTCGACAGTCTTGCAGCAATAGAAGAGAACAGAGGATCATAATGTAAAGTAGTAGTAGTAGTAGTATTATCAACCTCGACCTGAGATCCTTTCTCGACTCCCTGCGAGAAAGCAATCCGAGAGCCGTACTATCCAGTACTCATCACATGTTATGTTCTAGTGGTACCGATCGGGATACAACTCCGAGTGTCCGTTACCGTAGGACAGGCTATCGATAGAAGTTTCTTCCCTGCAGGGGTGCACCAACTTACCCACCACGCTCGCTTAACTCCGGCCGGACACACTTTTCTGGGTCATGCCCGGCCTCGGCTAAGCAACACTCCGCAACCCGACCTAGGCTCTAAAGAGAGGTCAGCACGCCGGACTAACCTATGCCCCCGGGGGTCTTGGGCCTTCGCCCCGGGAACCCTGCACGTTGCAAGGACGTTTCGGAAGCAGACCTAGCAACCCCTTAATACAAGCGCAGTTGCGTTCCCAGTCCAATCCAAAACGGGTCGCTCCTCGCTGACGTCAATAGAGCTTTGGCTGATGTATACGACGCAGAACGCCCATACTATGCCCACGTGATGGTTAGTGCTATCGGGCCAGAGGCCCCTCGGATCAAATATCCAAACCGTAGTGGATTAGGAGCGCGCGGAAACGAGCAGAGACTCACGATCGATGTGACCCCGTCGCCCCGTCTCGAGGACTTGCGGCAAGGGCCAAGAATGCCCGGCCACGCCTCGTAGTTATCTCGCGGGCACCATCCAGGTCAACCCGACTCCACATCACTTCGCATTAAGCTCGCGCGGGTACCCCTCAGGGCCGACCCATCTTTACTATCATGGTTTAGTGCAAGTCAACTCAACAACAGTAACTGTGTGTCTGACACCAGGGGAGCCCTGAGGAATCACCCTCGATGGAACCCCACCTGATGTTAAAGTCAAGGTGAACGAAGGAGGAATCACCCTCGAGGTCCACACTTGAGGATTTGCGCGACGATGTCGTTATCGAGGGTGGTGTAGGAGGAATCACCCTCGCTTACCACGACCGAGTAACTAACCTACAAGGTTAACATCAGAAGTGCTGACGAGGTATCACCCTCGGCACTCGATGGTAATCCAGCAGTGTCGGCAACTAAGGGGGAAGTGATGTGCGGTGCCAGGGTCTGGTCTTCAATCCCGATGGTCGGGTCTTCTGATATCCAGCAGGGCAGTCGGGATCAAGTGGGGGTCTCTGTCGTGTCTCTACCCAACCTATACTAGGCAGTCTAGGTTAACCAGTAAGGTAACAAGGCAGGGTACAATAATCAGGCTATGCAGCAGATATAGGAAAATAGTAGCAGTAGCAGTTCTAATGCAAGCATAAGAGAGAAGAGAATATGCGATATAGGCATGCTCAAAATGGGGGTGCTTGCCTGTTTGCTCGGGGGCAAGGGCAAGGTCGTCGGTGGTGTCGTCGGGGACGTAGTCGTACTCCTGAGCTGCGTCTGCCTCGGGAGCTACGTCAACGTCGGGGTCTACCGAGAGAGAAGAGGGGGAAGAAACAGGTAAACATAATGCAAACAAATGCAATACGGTGCGTGTGATGCTATGATGCAGTGCATGGTTGCCTAATTATGCATCTAAGTCATTTTAGTTATTTTTAGAATTATTCTGGGATTTAATAACCAGGGTGTGTGCACTATTCATCTACCGGATATGGGTCTGGAGTTACGAGTTCTTCTACGTAGGGGGTTCCGATGAAGAAACAGACGGCACGATCAGACTCGTCTCGTCGTTCTGAGCAACTTTCATGTTTTAACTTTTTCGATCCGAGGTACGGTTTAAAAGTTATTAATTTTTAAAGATTATTTGAATTTCTAGAATTACTTTATTTACAGAAAATGAATTATGACGTCACTATGATGTCAGCGGTCAACAGCGTCGCTGACCAGTCAAACATGACATGTTGGTCCAGTGGGACCCACATGTCAGTCTCTGTTAAGACTAACAGTGGATTATTTCAGTTAACAGAGTGATTAGAGGGGTGGGCCCCACATGTCAGTGAGACATTAGCCTAATTAATCAGTTTTATATTTATTTAAATGTTTTTCTTAATCTAAAAAGTGGTGGGGCCCGCGTGTCAGCCTCACTGTACGGCCACGTCAGCACGTTGACCACGGTCAGCGTGGTCAACTGGGCCCGTGGGACCCACTGGCAGTGACCCAGGGGTGACCCACGTGGCAGCCACGTCGGCGCCCGGCGCCGGAGTTGCGCCGGCGACCAAAAACGCGATGGCGCGTCGCCGGAGGGTGTCGGAATCGCGCTGTGGGGCTCGGTTGGAGCTGCGGTTGGGCGCGTTCGAAAGCTAGGAGACTCGCGCATCGAGTGGAGGCACTTGCCGGACCAGGGGATGGCCGGAATCGCGCCGGCGACGAGCAAAGGCGGCAGCGCGTTCGGGACCTCGCCGGGAGTTAGATTAGGAGGCACGGAGAGGCTCGTTCACGAGCTCGTCGAACTCCTGAGAGCACTAGGAGCTCAATGGTGGCCTCAGGTTAGCGCAGCAAAGGCCATGGCCACGGCCACGAGCTCGCCGGTGGCGGGCAGAGCTCGGGTGCTGCGGCAACTAGCTACGGCATGCGAGGAGGGCAACGAGGAGAGGCAGGAGGAGGAGGAGCTCACCGAGGAGGCACAAGGTGGCCCGGTGATAGCTTAGGAGCAGCAGTTCGCGCCGAAGACGAGGAAGATCGCCGGAGGCCGAGAAGAAAGGGGCGACGTCGTCCAGCGGCTGCAGGGGCTCCGGGCTCCTGCTCGTGGTTGAGGACGAAGTAGCAGATAGTGGCGGAGCTCGTGGATGTGCTGGCGGAGCTCGGGAACGACGGTGGCCGCGGATCCGAGCGGAGCGCGGCGGTGGTGGCGCTCGGCCTCGCGTGGATCTGAGGGGGAAGGAGGACGGAGCGAGCGAGGAGAGGACGGGGAAGTGAACAAGGGAGGCAGAGGGAGTGGCGGAGCTCGGCCTTATCCCCTCCCGCGCCCTGTATCGTCGGTGGACGGCGATGTGTCGGCGCCGCGCCGGCTCGCGCGCGCTCGACCAGCGGGAGGACGACAGCGCGAGGGAGAGAGGTGAGGTGGGCCTGCTGGGCCGGGGTTCGGGGCACTGTGCAGTAAGGCCTAGTGCACAGTGCCTCGTTTTTATTTTTCTGTTTTTGTTTCTCTTTTTCTTTATTTCATTTCCTGTTTTGTATTAGTTATGGCTCTTATGCACTTTCATAAAATATGGAACTTAGTCCAAATATTACAGTGCCATTTTAGCTCTCACCAAAAAGTGGTTTGGACAGATTTGGAGTTCATTTGTATTTGAAATGAATTTAAATGGATTTAAATATCCTGTTTTGGTGCTGTTGCAACTTGTTTAAGTCACTTATCTAACTCCAACTTCAATGATGATGATTTTACAAATGTTCCTGGATTATTTGCCATTTAATGAACATTTTCCAACAGTGTTTGATCAACTTCATATTCCACCTATGAATTTGAGTTGATTTTCAGATGTGAATTTGAATTGGATCATTAACTCATATGACTTGGCACTGCAAATGATCATGACTTGGCAAGATTAACAGAGTGTCACAGAGCTTATTACAAGGGGGTGTTACAAGTTCTCCTCCTCTAAAAGAAATTCTCGTTCCGAGAATTTAGGAGGTAGAAAGAAAGAGTCCGGGATATTCTTCCCGAAGATGATCCTCGCGTTCCCAAGTGGCTTCATCTTTAGTGTGATTCGACCACTGCACTTTTAGGAACTTGGTCGTCTTCTGACGAGTTCGACGTTCAGATTCGTCGAGGATGCGGATCGGATGCTCCTTATAGGAAAGATCATCTTGTAGCTCGAGCATCTCATGATCCACTGCACGGTGCGGGGATTCCTTGAAGCACTTATGAAGTTGCGACACGTGGAAGACATCAGGAATATGGGAGAATTGCGGTGGCAACTCCAATTTATATGCCACCTGTCCACGTCTAGCCATGATGCGGAATGGACCAATATAGCGAGGAGCTAGCTTGCCCTTGATTCCGAAACGACGGGTGCCCTTCATTGGAGTGACACGAAGATAAGCTTGATCACCAGGTTGATAGATCACACCCCATCGCCTGCGATCATAATTACTCTTCTGACGGTCTTGACCTGCTTTGAGATTCTCCCGGACAATTCGGACTTGTTCTTCGGCATGTTGAATAATGTCCGGTCCAACAAGAGGTCGTTCCCCAGTTTCTGACCAATTCAGAGGGGTTCGACATTTACGTCCATAAAGCACTTCGAAGGGGGCCATTTTTAAGCTGGCTTGGTAGCTGTTGTTATAAGAGAACTCGGCATACAGGAGAGATTCCTCCCATTTCTTACCGAAGGATATAACACAAGCTCGAAGCATATCTTCAAGTACTTGATTAACGCGTTCAACTTGGCCTTGGGATTGGGGATGATAAGCTGAACTCCAGGTAATATGAGTTCCCATTGCTTTCTAGAAACTTTCCCAGAAATGGCCAGTGAAAATGCTGCCACGGTCTGAACTGATTTCCTTGGGAATACCATGGAGTGAAACAATTCTGGAGATATATAGCTCTGCTAACTGACTAGCAGTAATAGTCTCCTTAACTGGCAGAAAGTGTGCAACCTTGGAAAGTTGGTCGACGACGACAAGAATAGCATCGTGACCCTTCTGAGACTTGGGAAGACCAGTAATGAAGTCCATTTGCACTTTATCCCACTTCCATAGAGGAATAGGGAGCGGTTGCAGAATTCCAGCACCTGTGGGTTATGGGCCCACCACGCTTCCGCTGCGCACTCTGATACAGAATCCGGTCTTATCGAATGACAACTCGGAGTATAATACAACTCGAAGAGAAAGGTTAAACAAAACAATGGAAAGGAAAATGATTATCAGACTAATCAGATCAAAGACAGGGAAATCGCACTGAATCTAGCTCTCCGGGTGGATATAATTAACGAGATCCTAAATGTTGGTGTTAGTAAATTTTTTTAAACCCGAATAGATGAGAGATTAGAATCCCAGAGTAAAGACGAGGAATAAAAGATCCTAATACCACCCAGTTGGCGACGTGGGCCCGTAAGCCACACAGCCAAGTTAGTAAAACAGTTTTTGACCACTAGACTCAACTTCGGCCAAGGAATTGGGAAGGGGGATACCTAGAGGCAGTCGGCTCTGATACCAACCTGTGACGACCCCGGCTTAATCATGCACTAACCATACACGCAAATGCGCATGATCAAGCCTAAGGACTCACTTGAAGATATCACAACACAACTCTAAAACATAAATAAAGTCATACATGCTTTATATTACAAGCCAGGGCCTCGAGGGCTCGAATACATAGCTCGATGGCATACAAGCGTCAGCGGAAGCATCAGATATCTGAGTACAGATATATTACAGAGAGAGAAATAGGCCTTCACAGAGGCGGGGTAAAATAAAATACTACGATCGAAAGGCGTAGGCCTCCTGCCCTGGACCCTCCGATCCTACTCCTGGTCATCAAACGGCTCCTCGTAGTAGTAGGACTCGCCAGGCGGGTAGTAGTACTGGTCGTCGGCTGGGGCGTCTGGCTCAGGGGCTCCGTCGTCTGGTGGCATCAAATGGAATATGGGGGAAAAGAAAATAAAGCAAACGTGAGTACTCATCCGAAGTACTCAGCAAGCAAGGATCTACACTACATATGCAACATTTTCAAAGGAATGGCTGTATATGTGGACTGGGCTGCAGAAATGCCAGAATAGAGGGGAAAGCCTAGTCCTATCGAAGACTAGCATCTTCAAAAATCTTCGACAGTCTTGCAGCAATAGAAGAGAACAGAGGATCATAATGTAAAGTAGTAGTAGTAGTATTATCAACCTCGACCTGAGATCCTTTCTCGACTCCCTGCGAGAAAGCAATCCCAGAGCCGTACTATCCAGTACTCATCACATGTTATGTTCTAGTGGTACCGATCGGGATACAACTCCGAGTGTCCGTTACCGTAGGACAGGCTATCGATAGAAGTTTCTTCCCTGCAGGGGTGCACCAACTTACCCATCACGCTCGCTTAACTCTGGCCGGACACACTTTTCTGGGTCATGCCCGGCCTCGGCTAAGCAACACGCCGCAACCCGACCTAGGCTCTAAAGAGAGGTCAGCACGCCGGACTAACCTATGCCCCCGGGGGTCTTGGGCCTTCGCCCCGGGAACCCTGCACGTTGCAAGGACGTATCGAAAGCAGACCTAGCAACCCCTTAATACAAGCGCAGTTGCGTTCCCAGTCCAATCCAAAACGGGCCGCTCTTCGCTGACGTCAATAGAGCTTTGGCTGATGTATACGACGCAGAACGCCCATACTATGCCCACGTGATGGTTAGTGCTATCGGGCCAGAGGCCCCTCGGATCAAATATCCAAACTGTAGTGGATTAGGAGCGCGCGGAAACGAGCAGAGACTCACGATCGATGTGACCCCGTCGTCCCGTCTCGAGGACTTGCGGCAAGGGCCAAGAATGCCCGGTCACGCCTCGTAGTTATCTCGCGGGCACCATCCAGGTCAACCCGACTCCACATCACTTCGCATTAAGCTCGCGCGGGTACCCCTCAGGGCCGACCCGTCTTTAGTATCATGGTTTAGTGCAAGTCAACTCAACAACAGTAACTGTGTGTCTGACACCAGGGGAGCCCTGAGGAATCACCCTCGATGGAACCCCACCTGATGTTAAAGTCAAGGTGAATGAAGGAGGAATCACCCTCGAGGTCCACACTTGAGGAGTTGCGCGACGATGTCGTTATCGGGGGTGGTGTAGGAGGAAACACCCTCGCTTACCACGACCGAGTAACTAACCTACAAGGTTAACATCAAAAGTGCTGACGAGGTATCACCCTCGGCACTCGACGGTAACCCAGCAGTGTCGGCAACTAAGGGGGAAGTGATGTGCGGTGCCAGGGTCTGGTCTTCCATCCCGATGGTCGGGTCTTCTGATATCCGGCAGGGCAGTCGGGATCAAGTGGGGGTCTCTGTCGTGTCTCTACCCAGCCTATACTAGGCAGTCTAGGATAACCAGTAAGGTAACAAGGCAGGGTACAATAATCAGGCTATGCAGCAGATATAGGAAAACAGTAGCAGTAGCAGTTCTAATGCAAGCATAAGAGAGAAGAGAATAGGCGATATAGGCATGCTCAAAATGGGGGTGCTTGCTTGTTTGCTCGGGGGCAAGGGCAAGGTCGTCGGTGGTGTCGTCGGGGACGTAGTCGTACTCCTGAGCTGCGTCTGCCTCGGGAGCTACGTCAACGTCGGGGTCTACCGAGAGAGAAGAGGGGGAAGAAACAGGTAAACATAATGCAAACAAATGCAATACGGTGCGTGTGATGCTATGATGCAGTGCAGGGTTGCCTAATTATGCATCTAAGTCATTTTAGTTATTTTTAGAATTATTCTGGGATTTAATAACCAGGGTGTGTGCACTATTCATCTGCGGGATACGGGTCCGGAGTTACGAGTTCTTCTACGTAGGGGGTTCCGATGAAGAAACAGACGGCACGATTAGACTCGTCTCGTCGTTCTGAGCAACTTTCATGTTTTAACTTTTTCGATCCGAGCTACGGTTTAAAAGTTATTAATTTTTAAAGATTATTTGAATTTCTAGAATTACTTTATTTACAGAAAATGAATTATGACGTCAGCATGACGTCACTGTGACGTCAGCGGTCAACAGCGTCGCTGACCAGTCAAACATGACATGTGGGTCCAGTGGTACAAGAGCAAACTTGTTTAAATCACGCACCTTTTTCGAAAGGGGGCGCTTTATTACTTAAAAGGTTTAAGCATTACATCCGACTTCTGCATAACTAAGATGCACACAGCCAACAAAATCCTCACACCAAGCCAAAATAAAAGAAGAAGGCGATAGGCGATATACAAGGAAAAATGAATTATCTGTATAACGCCTAAATGGAAGGTGGCACCATCCTAAGATCATGCTGCCACCCACGTTGGGTAAAAGTATCCCTCGCTGTAGCCTCCAATCATGTATAAACCTCCGTAAACAGGTCTCGATTCTTCACTCATTGTAGAGAGGACCATAAACGAAGGGTCCCGATACATCTGTAGATAACCTGCATAAGAGAAGTACTTTTATCGTTAAAAACCTTATCATTTCTACATAGCCAAAGCGACCAAATCACGACAAGCACTCCCACCCTGAGAATAATTCTAAACTTGTGATCAATCCCATGTAGCCAGTTGCCAAATATATTAGCAACACCAACACTACAACACTACAATGAGGATACAAGCCATAAGCTACGGCGGACGCTAGGCGCCATCCGCATGCCATACAGCGGAAAACATCCGCCTAGTCAGCTGTTGGATGCGTGCAATCGCAGCCATCCGCTCGAGCTCCCACACCCACGAGTACAAGAACACACTGTCATTTTCTGTTAGCTATGCGGCGACACATGCAGACAGTATCCCGAGCGGCACCAGGTCGGAGATCCGTTGGAGTGTCGCCGCACGGTTCGCAGCACGGCCACGCCATCGCAGCACCTCCTCACATCACACTGCTAGTTGTCGCAGCATCGGCTAGAAGCACAGCCGCGCCGTCGTAGCACTGCCTCGCAGCACGTCGCTGGTCGTCGCAGCACCGCTCGCATCACGACATCGCCGAAGCAGCCCGAGCCACCGTCGCAGCATGGCGTCGTTGTCACAACATCGCCGGAGTAGCAGCAGTTGAGCCGCCGTCGCAGCACTGGTTGGCGGCACGGCGGCGCCGTCGCAGCAACGCCGAACCAGTCCGAGCCGCCGTCGCAGCAACGTCGTCACGGCCAAGATGTTGTCACAGCACATCGTCGCAACATCGCCGTCGCCGCCGCAGCACGCCCTCGCAGCACCCCCGTAGCATCTCTCCACGCGAGGATCTCTCCACTACTTGCAGCAACGGAGAGGTTCCCCATGGGTTGCAGCTTTGGGGCAGCAACACACGCAGGCCTGATTGGAGGGGTTCATGACTGGGCGGCGGTGGCGCATGTGGCGTTCATGTAGGTGAATGGGAGCAGGGGAAGATGGGGAGAAGTGAGTACGGGAGGATTGGATCGGAGCTGGAAGATGATATATGAGGATAAGATTTGAGCGATGGGGAACGAGGAAGAAAGATAGGGCACATGCTCTGGGCCCACCGGACGCGTGTCGCTTGCGTAACGCGGCTGTCGACGGAAGAGTCTACATCCGGATGAATCAAATCAATTCCCATAAGTTATTTGGATGACTGATCATATAGAACGAGCCAATTTACATCGAAAGAACTGGCACATATGCCCACGTCGATCAAAGTGGTCACTCGCGAGCCGCCGCCGCCGCCACCTCCTGTAGCCGACCGGGGCCCCGCTCCCGCCGGCGATGTCTCCATGTACGATCCTCGGACGTACTATGGACTAGTTGCGGCCCCGTCCGCCCCGCCGACACCGGGACTCCGAGTCCGTGGCGTCCTTATCTCCGTGTCAAGATCGATCCAACTTCTGAAGAAAGACGGAATACTGCTGCGCGATTCCGAGGCTGCTGATGCGAGGGCGCCGCTAGGCGGAGGAGTTGGGCCTCCATCGGCACCTCCAGAGAACCTTAGGACTCCCAATCCTGCACAGGTCGGACTGCGCCTCAGGAAGCCGCCAGATCGCAAGCCGCCGTTCATCGAATGTGCAGACCTTCAGGAGCAATCGATGACGATGACAACGCCAGCAAAATTCATGGCCCCGCTTCCTCTGATTCCTGTGGTGAACTTGGTGGCTGGTGGGGGCGATCACGGGACACCCGATGAGGGAGTTACCCGCCCGAAGCCAGTTGCCGTGGAATCCCTGGACTATGTGGTGGCGAGCCTGAACATGGTGATGGCGCAATTTGAGGCTAGAACCAACGATCAGTATGCAGCAGATTCTATGGATTATAACAATTTGGCATTAGGCAATTGGCGGGTCTTGGGACTATTTGGTTATGCTCAGGATACTACTAATGGGAAGGCCCTGGTGCCATTTGTGGAGAGCCCTGCTGGAGGTGTCCTGGAAAAGGATAAACTGGAGTTGCAGCATAAGGATAGAAGTACACAGTTGTTCCATGGGATTGTTGCAGGCATGGTGGATGATGCAAGCAGCGTGGCGTGTGAGGCGGTAGTGGAGGCAACCGACCCAGGGGCCGCCGGTGAACAGACGGGGCCGAGTGTGGCGCCCCGTCAGGAGCAATGAATTGTCTAGTATGGAACTGTCGAGGTGCGGGGGGTGCTTCGACAGTTCGTGATCTTGTGGCTCTGTCAAGGGCCAACTCCTCTAGTATGGTTTTCTTGTGCGAAACTAGACAACCGAAGGAAAAGATGTACCGTCTTCGGAATAGGCTTGGTCTCAGGGGTTTCGAAGGAGTTAGTAGTTTGGGCAATAGTGGAGGTCTAGCTCTATTTTGGCATGAGTCTCTGCATGTCGATGTGAAAGATTTTAATGAGAGGTGGATTGATGCGTACGTCCGCCTACCGTCTGATGATCAAATGTGGAGGGTTACTTTTGTTTATGGGGAGCCTAGAGTGGAAAATAGACACTTGATGTGGGAAGGGTTGAAACGGTTGAGGGATACAAGTGATTTGCCGTGGCTCCTAGCCGGTGATTTTAATGAGGCGATGTGGGACTATGAGCACCTCTCAGCCACCCCACGGGCAGCAGGACAAATGATCGATTTCAGAGATGTTTTAGAGGCTTCCGGATTGGCTGACTTGGGGTTTGCTGGGATACCCTTATACTTATGATAATAGGCGCAGCGGCCGAGCGAATGTGCAAGTCAGACTTGACAGAGCGGTGGCAAACCCAAACTGGCGGAATAAATTTCCAGAGGCCTCTGTTCGGCACTTGGTGTCGGGCTGCTCAGATCATCTTCCCATCTTGGTTCGGTGCTATCCAGAATCAGGTGCCAAGCCAAAGTGCAGCCGCAGGTATGAAGTTATGTGGGAAAGGGATGGTACTTTGGAAGAAGTGATTGCTGATGCTTGGGGTCGAGGGGGTCCGAAGGGCGATCTACACTCCATCAAACTTTCCCTTGATGCGGTCATGGTCAAATTGCACAGCTGGAGTAGGAAGAGGTTTGGGAATGTTATAAAGGAAATTGAGAAATCTCGCTCCCTCTTAGAGGAATTAATGAATATGAATGCTGACCGGAAGGACATTAAACAAGAGATGGAACATTTGGATGAGTTATTATACAGGGAAGAGATGCTTTGGCGCCAAAGGTCTAGGGTCGACTGGCTTAAGGAGGGGGATCGGAATACCAAAATTTTCCAACAAAAGGCGGTGTGGCGAGCTCGGAAAAATAAAATTAAAGGGCTTGTTGACGATATGGGCGTTCTGCATACAGATCAGCAAAGCATGGAACGTATGGCTGTTGATTATATTAAAGACTTATTTTTGGCTGACCCAGACTTGAATGCTGATGCAGTGGTTCCTCTGTTTGAACACTTGATCACTGATGAAATGAACGACAAGCTCTGCATGCCTTTCTCAGATAAAGAAATCAGTGATGCAATGTTTCAAATTGGACCACTAAAAGCACCGGGACCAGATGGCTTCCCGGCGCGATTTTTTCAGAGGCATTGGTCTATCCTCAGGGATGATATTGTGGCTGCGGTGAGGCTGTTCTTTGAAACAGGACATATGCCTGATGGGGTGAATCTCACTACAATTGTGCTGATCCCCAAGGTGGATGATCCAACCAAACTCACGGAGTTCCGCCCCATAAGCTTGTGTAATGTGATCTATAAAGTTATAGCGAAGTGCTTGGTAAACAGGCTACGTCCGATCCTTGGAGAGATTATCAGTCTAGAGCAGAGTGCATTTATACCCAGAAGGCTCATAACTGACAATGCACAAATTGCTTTTGAGTGTACGCACTATATCAAACAGGAGAAGGACCCAAATAAAAGCTTCTGTGCCTATAAGTTGGACCTATCTAAAGCTTACGATCGTGTTGATTGGATCTTCCTGGAGCGAGTGATGCAACAGCTGGGCTTTGCTCACCGGTGGGTGCGATGGATAATGTCGTGTGTCACCTCGGTGAGATATACTATGAATGTCAATGGAGCCCGCTCGGATTCATTTGCACCGTCGCGAGGGCTGCGGCAGGGTGATCCTCTCTCACCATTTCTATTCCTATTTATCGCTGATGGTCTATCCGCATTGTTGAAGCAGGGTGTTGGGAGCATGGATATTACACCCGTGAGAGTTTGCCCAAGGGCACCGGGGATTTCACACCTCCTTTTCGCAGACGACACTTTGTTGTTCTTTCGTGCCACCGATGTGGAGGCCAGCCGAATAAGAGGAGTGTTAGATGCGTATGCGAGTGCCACTGGACAATTGATTAATCTAGACAAGTGCTCTATCTTTTTTGGGGCACACTGCAAGCCAAATGATCGAGATGATGTAGTACGAATTTTGCAAGTGCAGAATATTAATTTTGAAGAGAAGTACTTAGGCCTTCCCACTCCCCAGGGGCGCATGGGGAAAGGGAGGTTCAAAAGCACTCAAGAGAAGCTCACTAAGCACCTAGTTCTATGTGGGGGGGGGGGGTTCTCAGTTAGCTCAGAGTGGAAGAGAAGTTTTAATCAAGTCAGTGGGACAAGCACTGCCAACATATTTGATGAGTGTTTTCAGGTTGCCGGCTTCTGTATGTGATGATCTGACACGTATGATCAGAAGCTATTGGTGGGGTGCAGAGAAGGGGAGAAGGAAAACACACTGGCGCTCTTGGGAGGTCTTGATCCAACCCAAATCTCATGGAGGCCTCGGCTTTAAGGATTTCCGCCTTTTCAATCAGGCCCTGCTCGCAAGACAGGCATGGAGGCTGCTGACAGCCCCGGATAACTTGTGTTCCCGGCTCCTAAAAGCTCGCTATTTTCCCAATGGAAATCTGGAGGATACTGTTTTCTCAGGTGGGGCTTCTCCAACGTGGCAGGCTGTTCTACACGGGCTTGCTCCACTGCCGGACTCGCCCTCTAAGCCGACGGCCCCAAGCCGTCGGCATAGGCCACTTGCCGTCGGCTTAGGTCTATGCCGACGGCAGCCGTAGGCATATCCCCGTCGGCATAGATTACGTCAGCGTAGATGTGTCAGACCGTCGGCATAGAAAAGCCGTCGGCATAGACACATATGCCGACGGCTTTCGTACGGCCGTCGGCATATCATCGCCGTCGGTAGTGATTTTCACCTAACGGCAACGGACGGCGCCGTCAAACGCGCTGACAAACCACGGGCGGCTACGTGGCAGAGATATGCCGACGGCTTGGCCGTCGGCATATCTCTGCCACGTGGCCGCCTCTGGGAGCTCCTGGCAGCAGGGATATGCCGACGGCTAAGCCGTCGGCATACCCCTGCCACGTGGCAGCCACTGGGCGGTCCTGGGCATATCTATGCCGACGGCGTTGCCGTCGGCATAGATCTGTGCTGTTTTTTTTTATTTTCCCTGTTTTCTCTGTTTCAATTCATTTTGACAGCATTTCAAACCAGAAAATATGGGATTACTAGTAAGCTTGCACGTGCAATGCATGATGTATCATTTATGGAAACAGAGAAATTGACCTGCCATCTCAAAACGGCTTCGTTCCAAATCTTCTATCCCTTTCGAGTACTAACTCAGTGTAAAAAATAAAATGATACATGTTGCATTTGAAAGAGTCTCGCAGAACATAGTTCGAAATCGTCTCATAAAACAAACGTTTCCCATTTCTTGCAATTTCTCAAGGGAAAACCTCATACTTTCTGGAACAAGTGTATCCTGCAATAACAGTTTGATGTTCAAAGTAATAGCAGACCCTTGTTTTTCACACTGAGTTAGCTGCAATCTCAGAACCAGAGCAACAAATAATCATATACATTAACCAGACAACTCAAATCATCTAATGCACAACCAGACAATTTGTATAATCTAGTAATGTTGCACGTGCATTGGTAATGTTGACATGCTTTCACTGATAAAAAAATTAGTTAAAACTCATTGACAACAAAGAACGTGCTTCTTGCAAGATAAAAAATCGTAAATCTATTCTATTCTGGTATGATAATTGGCAAGAGCCCTCTCTGGATCAGCAGTTTTTGAGAACTGCACTCTTTTGCTACCAATACTCAAGTTTCCACAGAAAACATCTTGACCATGGTTAATTTAGAGGAGCATTTCCACATACCTCTATCAGTGCAGGCCTTTAAGCAATTAAATATGCTTCAGCAAAGTCTAGAAAACAATTCAAATTCGGGAAAATAATGACCAATGGGCATATACATGTGGGAACAACTACTCTTCTATGAGAATGTATAATACATGGATGGCTAATACCCCAATCCATGATTTCTTCAAGCTCATTTGGAAGAGTGCCTGCCAGTCGAAGTGCAAAAAAAGTTATGTCGTTACTTATGCACAATAGGATCAATACCAGAAGTATGCTTCAAAAAAAGAAAAACTTTCACTTGCCCAGCTAAGATTGTGTCCTATGTTCAGAGGAAGTCCTGGAAACACATATACATCTTTTATGGGACTGCAATTTTCCTCGGGATTGTTGGGACACAATATTCTCCTTCTATGTTGATGCCAAGAACAAATGTGTTGCAGGCGTGAGTAGATTTTTTTTAAAATATTAATCGGCATATAAAGTCTTAGTCCCTCCATTGTATTAACGTAATTCTGAATATAATGTAGAGCGCCTCCAAGAACCAGACTGATGTACTTCTGATGCAATTCCGGATCAGAAACTCATTTATGTATTTTCACAAGCACTTCCAAACACAAAAAAAGTGCATCCGAAGGATTCCATCTACCATGTACAAATTCCACAAAATAGTGATTTTTTTTAAATGAATACCAGTGCTACCTTCTCTTTCATCATCATATCCAAATAAACGATTAATGGTACCATCTTCATTTGTAGGCTGAAGGTAGCAGATCATGTTGAGCCATTGCATCAAGATACTAACCTGCACATTCAGAAAATAATTTTAAAAGGCAATAGCAAAAAGGAAACTTGTCGAGACCTTTTTCATAGAGAGCACTGACTATTAATCAAATTCAAAAGAACTGTGTATATAGTATATACCATAACTTACTAATATCTTAGAGGCATTTCCTCAAACATCTCGTGAGCCACTTACAGTCATCCTTAGGGCCACAAAAGAGCAAAAATCTTGAAATTAATGGGAGAAGCATTTCCAGCTTCAATCATCGAAGCTAGAAAATATAGAGGGGAATTGGTCTGGAGAGAGGAATTGATTTGTCACTTTTACCGATGATTTCTGATAGATTGCCTTGATCCAGTGCACATCCGCAGCCGCCTCAGTCGGAGGCATATGGGCAACTCGCCATTGCTACAGGAAATCCGCCGTCCCCTTCCATCTGTCCCCAGCACACAAATTAGTTGGGGAGAAGAAGATGCAGAGGCACCGTAGCAGGGTAAACGCCTGCAACACATCCTCGAAAATCCTTGCATGCGGGGATCCTTCCCTCGATTGGCTTGATGAGCCCCACACATCCTTGAACTGTACCATGCATCTGTCGTCGTCACCATCTGTAAAAAGTAACATTAGTTGTTATTTATTATTTTATCACAGAGATTGTGCTAATTAATCTATCAAAATTAACTACGTACTCTGCACTACGATATAATTATATAGCATATAACATGCTGGCTGTGTTTTGACATTTCATTGCTGGTTTTTCATAGAACAGTAAATAATTTTGCATTGCAGAACACGCAAGCAGGTCTTTCATCAAACAATTTAACCAAGAACATGAGCCAAAAACCTAAAAGCTATGGATCTCAAGAGTATTGCACTACATACAGTCGGCATATGTGCTATTTGTACGTAGTCCACAAGCCATCCACAGGCTACCTTTCAGGGCTTCAACGACTGAAGGCAACACTCACAGAGACCAGCTCATTCAACGTCCGGCCGGAACAGGCACCAGCGGACGGTGGAGGGAATCGATGAGCAGTGCGACTGTGACTATGTCGCCGACAATATGAAGCGACGTCCGATCCATCTGAGGGCGCGTCCGAGTCGTCATACCCGCGCACGCCAGACGCGTCGCCGCGGTACCCGGACGTGGCCAGCGCAGGCATCCCGTGCAGCAGCAGCCGCCGAATCAAAATCTTGGAAACGTCGCCGAGCAAAGGAGATCTATGTACGCGTATGGGTTGCGCTGTGCGTTGTGGGGCTGGTCAGCGTCCGGCAAGATGAAGGCGGCGTGGGGCTGGTCGGCTTCCGGCAGGAAGGATGAAGGCGGCGTGGGGCTGGGTGAGACGGGATGGCTTCGTGTGGGGTGGGTGAGGGAGGCGGCGGCGTGGTTTGAGATCGGATTGTGTTTTTTCCATCTTGGATTAGGGAAGCGATGATTGGGGCGCACACGGGTCCCAGAACATTTCGTAAGCAGAGTTTTCGTCCGCCCGGACTAATTGCTAATCGCTGTTTTGGATAAGGGTTAGTATAATCTTAACGGTTAGATTAAATTAAGTGGTTTTAATCATGAGGCTGTAATTGGTTCTCTTTGTTCTGTGTACGCTAAGCTGGGTGCACTTAGCGATGAATATGTTTGCTTGTTTAATAGTAGTAGAGATGCAGAAATATGACAGTTCATCATCTAAACATACTCAAGATCATCGTCATCATTTAAACATACTCAAGTTCATCATCGGCGAAACTTCGTGAACATAAGTAGTGCAAGACATGGAACATCATCATCGTCATCTAAAGAAACTAACAAGTAGGAACATGAAAGGTATGGCACGACGGCCACATGCACGTGTATCATCATCGACATCAAGCAAGACCACCACCGCCAAAACCATCACCGCCAAGACCACCTCCGCCAAAACCGCCACCGCCAAAACCACCACCGCCAAGACCACCTCCGCCAAAACCGCCACCGCCAAGACCAGCACCACTCTGCCAGATCGGAGTGACTGGTGGGGTCGACGAAGCAGGAGTCGAGCCACCGGTCCCCTACATGTTTGAGAGAAGATTCTAACGGTAAATATAATATGATAGTGTTGAATGAACGAGAACTAGTTTGTCAGTAGTTAGGCAAATGTACTTACCGGACTATCACTGCCTAGTGCCACCCATTCATCGAACGTGGGCACGTGTGGGGGTTCTCCCGCAGGTGGTGGTTGCGGTCCCATTTGTGGTGGATCCGTGCGGTTACTCCAATACGCCAACATAGCCTGGATGTTAGTTAAACAAGCAAACTAGAAGGTCAGAAGGAATGAAAGTGCAAAAATTTAGCTTGATTTTAAGAGGGCAAAACTAACCGTCATCATCTGACGGTTGTAATCATCGTTTGCCTTCACTCGTTGCAAGTACTCCCGCACCTCGAGATTCCTATGCTCGACAGAGGCCTTATATGCCTACAAAATTTAGGTTGTTTCTAAGTGAGCAATGCTGAAAATAAACTGAGAAAGTTAGAGAGAAAGAAGATAAAGGGGAAGTACTTATAGCATGCTGGCGGGCTAAGGGAGGCTGCGAACGCCCCGTACTCTCTAACTAGCTCGGGTTGGTAGCCCGAAGCCGTGTGTACGAGACCGAAGGAGTGATCAAGCCATCGAAACACGGATACCGGCCATGGGACTTCCCCTGGATGGCCACCACCGCCGTGTCATCGATCTGAGACTGGGCGACGTCAGGAACATCCGGATGCAACCTCTGAAACTGCTGAGTGTAAGACTCCAGGTGCTCCTCGGTCTTGCCGTAGTACTGGCTCTCGCCGTCCTTGCGATCACTCCGCTCGCGGGCCAGCTTCCACGACTCAATGTCTGAGAGCGGCCTCTTCAACTTGTCCTCCTGCAATGTCAAACAGAAGTTAGCCATACATAAGAACATGACGGTAAAGAAGAACAAAAATGCATCATGCATATAGATATACCTTCATGGCCTTGAAGCCCCAGTGGTTCATGTTTCCTTGGCCGTGTGTCCCGTCTTTTCCACGGTTAGCCCGGGCCTTGCTGCTCTTGGCAGCAAACTCTGCATCGTCGCCGAGCCACCTATCCACCAAACTCGCCCATCCGTCATCCTTTCCATAGCACCAACGAGGAATAACCTATGCAAATTTTGGAAGCATGACATGTGAGCACGAAACATATAATTGACTGCTTGAAACAATGAAAAGTCAGTAATAGTTACCTTCATGAACTGCTCCTTGTTCAAGGTAAGTCGTTGCCTCTGCGCTTGAGTTTTGGTCATCTTTTGATGAAGGTAGGTGTGGTAGTACTGCGAGACGGCAACCCAGCGCACCTCGTACTGCAATTGACGAGCTTTCTTCTTCGCAGCCGCCAGCAAGACCACGTCGGCTCTGGCCTTGTGCTCGTCAAGAACTCTATAGAGTTGCTGCAATCATGCATAAAACCAGAAGCAAACAAGGCATGAGTTGAGTGGTTCAATGATAAACTATGAACGAAACTGAAGACAAGTGATTCAGAAGAGAACTTACCCAAAATTTGGTGATCACGGCCTTAGCAGCCGTCCCGTACTCCGCGTGGCTGTAAGCCTCGTAGTGGGCCCAGCTCATGGCCAAAACCCGCAGCTCCGGGTCCCTGTCTGGCCGCGGGCAGAATAGGCCCGGCCAAAACTCCTTCAACAGGACAGTGATAAGGCCGTTCGGTTTACGGCCCTTTCCGTGAAGGATCCAGTTCCTACAAAAGAATCAAAGGATTGCCATGTGTACAATAAGAAAATGTTGTCATGTGTTGAAAATATGATTGAGAGGCACTTACTCTATCCCTGCAGGTTCAATGAGCCACTTGTGCGCCTCGATAGAAGGTGGTGTAGGTACTCCGGCAGTACCACGCAGCCACCCCTTCGGAGCACCCGGCGGCAAGTCACCCCACAACTCGGGGTTAACCTCCCCTCCACCACCCTCCTCGCCCTCCTCCTCCTCACCCTCCTCGGCCTCCTCCTCCTCGCCCTCCTCCTCCTCAACCTCCTCGGCCTCCTCCTCCTCGCCATTAGGAACATACTCCTCCTCCTCAGACTCAGAAGGTGCCTCAGTATAGGAGGGCATCGAAGAAGACCCTCCTATTTCGAACACGGCCTGGAGTTTTTTGGCCCGGGTGCCTCTCCCCCCCACCTCCTCCTCCTCTAGGGGCTCTCCCCCCACCCCCTCCTCCTCTAGGGTCTCCTCCCCCGATCCCTCGACCTCCCTGTGAGGTGTCATCATCGCGTAGTCGGGGGGGGGGGGGAACCTTGTGGGCTCGTCCACTCCGAGTAAGTGATTTGAATTTGTTGAGGAAACCGGCGCCGCTGGACTTGCCCATGATTAGCAAACCTGCATTAACAAGAGAATAAACAATTAGTAAGGATATCAAATAAACAAGCATACGGAAAAGAACATTAATAACAGAAGAGCACATTAAGCATACAGAAAAGAACATTAATAACAGAAGAGCACATTAAGCACATTAAGAACTTACATTTTCTAGAACCCATATGAATCATCACTGTTGTAATCTATTTGTCGACCGGTCTCATCATCACTATCATGCATATCTTCTTCGTTGTCTGACGGAGGTGGAGGCTCTTCCTCATCGTCAGCGTCTTCATTTAACTTTTCAAGCATAATTATGTCTCTTTGATTCACAACTGCCTCACCATCAATCCGTGCGTCGTCGTCGTTTGGGTCTAGGTCAGCATAACCCAAGTCATCATCCTCCTTGTTTCGGACCACGTCATCATGTTCCTCTTGAAAGAACACTCCCTCGTATGTCATGGGGTTTATGTTGTAGTAATCATCATCGTTCGGGTCCGGTAGCTTACCATGTGGCGACACCTTGAACACAACTTCCCAACCCTTTAGGTACTCTTTCTGGCATGGGTAAGACAGATAATATACTTGTGTGGCCTGGGTAGCGGCGATAAAGAGATCAGCTCCGGCATAGACGGTTGATGGTTTAACTTCAACTAAACCAACAGAAGGCGTATGTCTCAGACCCTTTTTGGGGTCGAACCATCGGCATTTGAACACAGTGAGACTTAGGGGTTCGCGGCCACGTTTGAATGTAAGCTCGTATATTTTTCCTACCCTTCCGTAGTAATCTACTTTATTATCTCCTTCGGTGAAGACTCCGGTATTTATAGTTTTGGGATCAGGCCGACTGTTCTGGTGCTCCTCTGTATGGAAGCGATACCCATTCACATCATACTTTTCGCATGTCATGACGGCAGGGTCAAAACCCATGGAAACCCATCTCAATTCTTCATCCATTGATTCGTTCGGATCATTTCCCTACAAGTTTAATTGAAATTATAGGGTGCATGAGTTTAATTGGAATTGTAGGGTGAAATAGGTAATAGGGAAGTGTGAAAATTTACTTTCTCCATGAACCACGCAACGAAATTTTTCCTTCCATCAGCACCCTTTCTCAGAAGAGCAAGTGCCTCCGCTTCAGTAGGAGGCAGCATTCCCGTCCACTCTTCATCAACGAATCGACTACAATAAGAAAGAAAAGCGGTATAAGAACTAGACAAAGTGAACATAATGAATTGACTAAAAGAATGGTGCAAAGGTATTACCTCATCCACTCATCCTCAACTTCCTTGATGTTGTGCAAGATATACAACATGACATCCTCCCACTCATCTCGTGGCATGATATAAGGTGTCGAGCATCCAGCCCTGCCACCTTGCCCGATGAATAGAGGCAGCTTGGGTTTATACTTGGGTTCTTCTGTATTGTATCGAGACACCTTATTGTGCAGCGTGGGAACATGGTCCAGATAGTACGCTGTCCTGAGGTCTGCCACCTCCTCTAGGATAACTGCCTCAGCTATGGAAGCTTCAATCTTAGCTTTGTTTCCACATTTCTGTCTCAGATGCTTGTTCTGTCTCTCAGGGCCGTACTGCCAACGATTCTGCACAGGGCCCCCCAACAATACCTCGTTCGCGAGGTGCAAAATGAGATGTGTCATCGGAGTAAAGAAGCCTGACGGGAAGATCTTCTCTAGCTTGCATATCAACTCCGGCGCCTTCTTATGCATTTCTTTTATCATCTCAGGACATACTTCTTTAGCACAAAGCGTGCGGAATAAATGGCTTAAGTCCGCAAGCACACGCCAGACACGCTCGGGAACATAGCCCCGAACCATCACCGGCATAATCCGCTCAATCCATACATGATAGTCATGACTCTTGAGCCCGGTCACTTTGCCCGTTGAAAGATTGACCCCCTTACTTATATTCGACGCATAACCATCAGTGAACTTCACGACGTGTTTCAGCCACTTGAATGCCTCCATCTTATGATCCTTTTTAAGTACGAAGTCAGCATCTGGCTTGAACCAAGATTTTCGACTGCCTGTGGGAGGCTGCATGTGTAGACGTGGTCTATCACAAATATTCTGTTGATCGACTCTAGCATTAACATTATCCTTTGTCTTATCAGGAATGTTGAGGATCGTGCGAAAAAGGGACTCTGCGACATTCTTTTCGGTGTGCATCACGTCGATGTTGTATGGAAGTTTGAGGTCCTTAAAATAGGGAAGCTGCGTGAAGGGGGTAATGTGAGTCCAGTTGTGCGTCTCACCATATCCTTCAAAACATTTTTCCCTTTCCCTTTTCCTTTGCCCTCGCCCTCGTCTTCGCCTGTGGCTTTGCCTTTGCCTTTCCCTTCGCCGGCAGGCTTAAGAGCTTTCAGCTGAGCAAGCACATCCGCACCAGAAAATGTTGGAATCTCGTTTACTTCATGGACAACTTTGACTTTTGTGAAGTTCTTCTTGTCTTCCCTATCAGGATGGTCTGGAGGGAGGAACTGTCGATGCAGGTCAAAGGCAACATACTTGCCACCCTTTTTCAGCCAAATGAAAATCAAGGCATGCATGCACACTGGGCAAGGCATCTTCCCACTTGTACACCATCCGCAGAATAGGGCATAGCCGGGAAAGTCATGCATGCAATACTGTAGCCAAACTTTCATCAAGAAATTTTTCTGCAGATGCCGGTCATATGTCAACCTTGGGAAGTACCAAGAATGGTGCAAATCATCCACCAACGGCTGCATAAACACACTCAAATTCTTCCCCGAATATTCAGGCCCCGGAATTATAAGCGACAGGAACATGGTCTTGCGTTGCATTATGGCGCCAGGAGGGAGATTGAGCGGAATAACAAATACGGGCCAGCAGCTGTATGGATTAGACGACATACCATATGGATTGAACCCATCACCTGATATAGCAATTCTGACATTCCCAGCCTCGGCTGCTTCCTCCGGGTATTCTATATCGAATGACTTCCATGCTTCACCTTCTGATGGATGTACAATTTTATTTGGATTGTACCTTTTCCCTTCCTTGTGCCACTTCATCATTTTGGCAGACTCCTCGGTGATGAAAAGGCGCTGCAGTCTTTTTATAAAATCAAGATACCGAAGAACCTTCACAGGGATTTTAGCTGCTGCTTCTGACCCTGCTCATCGACCACCTCAATATACCGAGAGGAACCGCACTTCCTACAGTAGTTGTCATTAGCATACTCATGCCTAAACAAAAGGCAATTCTTTGGACAAACATGTATTTTCTCATAATCCATGGAGAGCGCCTTCATGATTTTCTTTGTAGCGTACATGGTTTTCGGCAGTTCATGGCCCTCAGGGAGGCTGTTAGCCCATACTCTCAGAAATGCTTCGAAGCAACCTCGGCTACAGCCGTACTCGGCCTTGACTGCCATCAGTTGCGAGATGGCATCCAGCACAGAGAGCTTGGCACCCTCATAAAGAGGTTTCTTTGGCGAGGCCAAGATATCCAGGAAGGCCTTTGCGGTTTCCTCCGGCTCCTCCGGTTCATTCGCTGAATGTGACGGAGGTGTCGGCTGTGCAGCAAAGACATCATCTAGCATGTCTCTAACCCCATCGTCCTCATAACCAGCGACGCGTTGTCGTATCACCTCCTCTCTACCACGGTCCCGCTGGGCAAAGTTTATCGGCATATTAAAGTTTGGCATAAATCCATGCGTGCGAAGGTGCTTAGTCATTTCACTCTTATCTCTGCGCATACGTCTCTTACATTTGGCACAGGGGCATTCTGGCACAATCCTCATTGGACTACGAAATATCTCTTTCAAAAACACATTAGTTTTCTCGACCCACTCTGTTGTTACTTGATTCCGACGGAAAAACCCACTATACATCCACTGATTATCTGCCATCTCTGCTTTATTGGAAGCCACACAAAAAATTAAGGATTCATTTAAATTACTCACATCAATATTTTATTTTTTACAGGGTTGACGAGAAACGACATTTAATCCACCTACATCTCTAATAGGTAAAGATGGGTCCTAATCCCACCCGAGAATGTGTAGATTGAGTACGTTGTCCATGCTCTACCCCATTCCGAGACAAAATTTCGGCAGCACCTCCCGCTGTTCTCCAAATACACGTCTCGGCAAAATGCAGGGAGAATGTGCATCCGGAGAACAACGGGGAGGCGCCGCCGAAATCCTGTCTCGGAATGGGGTAGAGCATGGACAACGTACCCAATCTACACATCCTCGGGCTGTCCGTGGAAAACGCTGGACAATCCGAAAGAGCTGCGGTGATAAATATGCAATTGAATGCATATTTATCGATGCAACCCTTTCGGACGGGAGACGCCTAGGTTACGCGACTTGATCTGAAAATTTAATCTACTGACATGGAAAAAAAGCGGACGAGATCATGGAATTGTTGCTCACCCTCCGATGTAGACGATGTAGTCGATCAAAGGAGAGGGATGATCGTGGACCAACACCTCCAACGTCGACGATCACTCCACGAAGATGGAACACCACAAATCCTGTTAATTCCACAGAGTGAAAAAAAATTTAGGTCATCACCTCACATTAAGCATTGACACTTTAAACTATGAAAAAAAAATCATATTTTGTCAAGTGTCAAATTTGGAAGCACTTATCATATCCCAATTTAGGTCATCACCTCACATTAAGCATTGACACATCAAATTTTTTTAGCAAGATCATCATGATGAAATAACCACTTATCATATCCCAAATTTGAAGCACATCTCACATAGCTACTTAACAACATCACAAACTGAAAATAAAAGCTTTGTTAACAATTTTATAAACTAAGTGACTCAAGTTGCTTTTTTAACTATGATAATTCATTTTGCCGAGATTCATCCATCTAGCAACCTAACAGTAGCAAAATAATTCATTTTGCCGAGATTCATCCATCCATCTAAGACACATACAACATTCATCCATCTAGCAACCTAACAACATCCAACATCCATCCATGCATCCATTCATACATCCAACAGTAGCTAAATAATGCAAAAAATGAAAAAAAAACAAAGGAGTGCTAGCTCACCGGGCAGAGGGGCGTCGCGGCGGTGGAGTTGAAGGCAGGGGCCGGCGGTGGAGGGGATGGGAGGGCCGGGGCGGGGCTGGGCCGACCGGAGAAGCCCGGCCAACACAGCAGGGGCGCGGGCCGGCGAGAGCCGCGGCCAGCCGTGGTCGGGACCGCCGCCGACACCGCGCAGGGTCAGGGAGGAGGCGGGGTGGTCGGGGCGGCGGTGGGGTCGGGAGGAGGCCGGGACGGGGCTGGGCCAGGGTGGAGGTGAGGCGGCACGGGGTTAGAGAGGCCGGGGCGGGGCTGGACTGGGTTGGATGCGGCGACGGCGGCGCGGGTGTGGAGGAGGCGGTGGCGTGGGCGGGTGTAGGCGCGCAGCGGCGGCGATGCGGGTTGGGAGGCGCGGGGGGTGGGGGAAAGAATGAGTGGAGGAGAGGGACGCCGCGAGGGGATAAGGTAATCTATGCCGACGGCATAGCCGTCGGCAAAGTTTAAGATGCCACGTGGCAAACTATGCCGACGGCTATGCCGTCGGCATAGATAGCATCTTTTTTTTTTGCAGCAGCATAGATAGCATCTGAAAACTGAAAAATAGTACCACATCGCCAAAGGAAGAGCAATTTGACCAGTTTAAATACTTGGCTAATCCATACGAAGCAAGCTCCGGTATTCATTAGACTTTCGTTAGGAAAACGGACTATTACTCTGAAACTTTTGGTGCCCGGGCACCGGTCCGGTTTCCGGGCACTGAAGGTTTCAGAGTAATCGTCCGTTTTCCATGATGGATGCCGGTGTTTTTTATTTGCACTCTGCATCCGTGTACAACCGACACGGCCGTTCCCCCCTCCAGGTGCCAGCGGCGGCGCCGTCCATTAGGGGGGCCACACCCCGGAGACGCGTGCCGCCTCTTCAGACATGCCACCACACCACCCAGCATGTATGAGGGGCCAGTGCGATGCTCCGGTGGCATTGCTACCCCCCAGGGCCCCCGTCCCGCCTAACCCTGGAGCGGTTGACCACGAGATCTAGCCCTTTGACTTCCCACGGACGGGCCTTGACCAGTGGACCTCTCCACCCGGTTGTGTTATGTCAGCCCAGAGGGACACCTGGGAGCAACATCCGGGCCAAACCCACAGCTACATCCCATCCGTGTAGACCCTACGCGTCCGTTTCCCCCATCCAGGTGCCGGCGGCGGAGCCGTCCTTGAGGGGGGGGGGGGCACACCCCGGAGACGCGTGCCGCCTCTTCAACTGCCAAACCACCACCCGCATGCATGAGGGGCCGTTGCGACACTCCGGTGGCATTGCTACCCGCCCAGGCCCCCGTCCCGCCTAACCCTGGAGCGGTTACCACGAGATCTGCCCTTTGACTTCCCACGGACGGGCTTTGACCAGTGGACCTCTCCACCGGTTGTGTTAGGTCAGCCCAGAGGGACACCTGGGAGCAACATCCGGGCCAAACCCACAGCTACATCCCCTCCGTGTAGACCCAACGCGTCCGTTTCCCCCCTCCAGTGGCCGCGGCGGAGCCGTCCGTGAGGGGGGGCCCACACCCCGGAGATGCGTGCCGCCTCTTCAGACTGCCACAACACCACCCCCATGTATGAGGGGCCGGTTGCGCTGCTCCGTGTGCTTTCTACCACCCCCCAGGGCCCCCGTCCCGCCTAACCCTGGAGCGGTTGACCACGAGATCTAGCCCTTTGACTTCCCACGGATGGGCTTTGACCAGTGGACCTCTCCACCCGGTTGTGTTAGGTCAGCCCAGAAGGGACACCTGGGAGCAACATCCGGGCCAAATCCACAGCTACATCCCCTCCGTGTAGACCCAACGCGTCCGTTTCCCCCCTCCAGGTGCTGACGGCGGAGCCGTCCGTGAGGGGGCCCACACCCCGGAGACGCGTGCCGCCTCTTCAGACATGCCACAACACCACCCCGCATGTATGAGGGGCCGGTGCGACGCTCCGGTGGCATTGCTACCCCCCCCAGGGCCCCCGTCCCGCCTAACCCTGGAGCGGTTGTGTGGCGCCCCCGACTCAATCGTACACTAATCATACACGCAAACGTGTACGATCAAGCACAGGGACTCACGGGAAGATATCACAACACAACTCGAACACAATTTAAACGGAGGTCCACAATATTACAGACCAGGGATCCGAAGATCCGAATACATAAGTCAGTCATACAAATATTATCTGAGTACAGACATAGTTGGACAAGTTTTGCCTTAAGAAGGCTAGCACAAACAGCGACACTAGATCGAAAGGCGTTGGCCTCCTGCCTGGGAGCCTCCGATCCTACTCCTGGTCGGCTGGCTCGATCCAGTAGTAAGTACCCTCTGGACCCTCCTGGTAGTAAGCTCCGGTGGTGGCATCTGGCTCCAGGACTCCATCGTCTGTTTTATCATCAAGGTGGGGTATATGGGAAAAAGAGAAAGTAAAGCAACCGTGAGTACTCATCCGAAGTACTCAGCAAGCAAGGATCTATACTACATATGCAACATTATCAATGGAGAAAGGCTGTATAAGTGGACTGGGCTGCAGAAATGCCAGAATAGAGAGAAGGCCTAGTCCTATCGAAGACTAGCATCTTCAAACATCTTCACAGGGCCATCATCTTGCAGCAATAGAAGAGAGTAGAATAGCATTTTATTTAGCAAACATGTTGAAGTACAGCTTAAAGATCCTTCCTCGACTCCCAAGCGAGAAAGCGATCCCGAAGCTTCAATTAAGTAACAAGTATCCAGTTTAAGTAGTAGATCGGGATACACAAACTGAGCGTCCTTTGCCGTAGGACCGGCTATCGATAGAAGATTCATCCCTGCAGGGGTGCACTACTGTTACCCAACACGCTCGATCAACTCTGGCCGGACACACTTGCTGGGTAATGCCCGTCCTCGGAAGATCAACACGAAACATCGCTCTACCTAGGCTCGGCAGAGAGGTCAGCACGCCGGACTAACCTATGCACCCAGAGGTCTCGGGCCATCGCCTTGGGCACCCTGTGCGTTGCGAGACTGGCCGGGGTGCAGGCGCGACACTGAACTCGTCAGTGAAGTATCCAGCCCAATCCCGACAATCAGCCCGCACGGTGAATCGTGACGTCAGACGAGCTTTCGGAGAAACGTACTTCGCAGAGGGTCCCATAACCATTATCCCGCGTGGTGGTAGTGCGTATAGGGCATGTCGACCCACTCAGATCACACACCCAAATCGAATAGGCTCAATTAGTATCAAGCGGAGACAATCAGAGTCTCTGATGCTCCGCCACAATGTCACACTCGAGTGTCCTTCCGGCACACCCGAAAATCATAGATCCCAAGCGGGTACCCACCAGGGTGGACCCGCCTGTAACAGAGGTCAAGTAATCATGTGGTCATAACATCAAGGGGGAAACCCGAGGAATCACCCTCGGCGGATTCCACTCGACGAAATCATTAGGGTGAACGTATGAGGTATCACCCTCGAGGTTCACACTTAGGGTTGCACGACAGAGTCGTATCGGAAGTGGAGAAGGAGGAATCACCCTCGATGACCACGACCGAACAGCTACACTGCAGAGTATTCATCGGGAGTGCATTACGAAGTATCACCCTCGGCACTCGATAGTAACTTTGCAGAGTCGTACAACTAAGGGGGTGTGAAGTGAGGTGTTGGTCTCTGGTCGACGATCACGTTGATCGAGTTGTCGATGATCAAGCAGGGGCAACAAGGGAAAAGTGGCGGGGTCACTGATGGTTCACTACCTGCCTATACTAAACAGTTTATCATAGGCAGGTAAGGTAGCAATGAACAGGTTACAACAGCAGGCTATGCATCAGAATAGGAGCATACATTAACAGTAGCAAATCTAATGCAAGCAGGAGAATAGAGTGGGCGATATCTGGAATGCTCAAGGGGGGGGGGGCTTGCCTGGTTGCTCTGGCAAGAGAGAGGGGTCGTCAACGGGCTGCTTGTCGGTAGTGTAGTCGTACCCGGGTGCAGCGTCGTCGGTCTCAGCGTCTATCGAGAGAGAGAAGGAGGGGGAGAGAAATAATAAATTCACGGCAATAATGCAAACAATATGTATGACATGCCTAAATGATATGCCGGGGTGTTCTACTGCCTAATTAAATGATTTAGTTAATTTAGGAATTTATTTGGATTTATTTAATTAAAGTTGGGCACTATTCATTTACTGAAAACGGTCTAAAAGTTCAATGTTCTTATAGCTGCGGGTGTCTGACGGGAATACGGAGGACGTATTCGGGTTCGTATCGAAATTCTGAGCAAGTTTCATATATAAATTATTTTCATCGGAGTTACGGTTTATTTAATATGATTTTCTAAAGTTTTTATTAATTTCTGGAATTTATTTAATTATTTAAACCAACATTATCCGAAACAGTGTTGCGATGACATCAGCATGACCTAAGCATGACGTCAGCAGGTCAACTCTGGCTGACCAGAGTCAAACCTGACAGGTGGGACCCACATGTCATACACTGTGGCTTAATCAGAGAAGTTAATTTAATTATTTGAGTTAATTAACAGGTGAGGCCCAGCAGTCAGTGACTGATTAGTGTCTAAACTAATTAACTAACTAATTAACCGATTTTCTATTTATTTAAATTCATTTAAACGACCGGGCCCCACATGTCAGTGAGACCGGGCGGCCACGTCAGCGTTGACCCCGGTCAACGGGGTCAAAGGGGCCCGCGGGGCCCCATAGTCAGTGGCACAGGGCGGGACCCACCGGTGCCACGTCGGCGGTGGCCGGCGACGCGCCGGAGTAGCTCCGGCGAACCAAAACGCGGCGGCGCGAGTCGGGCTTGGCTCGGGTTTCGCCTACGGTGGGTCTCAGGGGCTGGGGTAGGTCGCGTTCGACGCGGCTCATCGTCGCGCGTCGAATGGCGGCGGTGCGGGGTGCTGGGGAGGCCGGAGCTGAGCGCCAGGAGCTCATCGGCGGCGAGGTTCTCGGGCGAACTACGGGATTGACAAAACGGCGCTCGTTTAAGCGTTGTGAGGAGCTAGGCGGGGTCCATGCGACGCGGCGAAGCAAATGGGCAGCAGCACATGACCAAAAGGTCGCCGGACGGTCGCCGGCGACGAGGTCCGCGGCGGTGGGTGCGGCCTAACGCGGAGCGGTGGCTACGGTACGCTAGCGAGCTAATGGAGAGGGGGAGGAGGAGCAGGAGCTCACAGTGGGGCGTAGCCGTTCAGGGCGGGCGCGGGGAAGGCGTGGTGCAGCCAGAATCGACGGCGAACGATGGCGGGGATCCGAGGAAGAAGACGACGCAGGCCGGCGATGCAGAGGCGTTCGGCTTCGGTTCGTCGGCGCAGGAGGCGTAGAGGAGCACGGCGGAGCTCGTGGGCACGTCGCAGTGGCGAGGCAGAGGCGGTGGCTACGCGGGCGATGGAGCAATGGCGATGGCCGCGTCGGCCATGGCGGTAAGCGAGCGAGGGAGGGGAAAGAGTGGGGCGAGGGAGGCACCAGAGGGCTGCGGGGCTCGGGCCCCCCCTATCCTGCGGTGGGCACGGGCGTTGCTAGGCAGGGGGAGAGGGGGGGGGGGGGGGGGGTGGGTGCGTGCGTGCGGCGGCGCGCGCGGGTGGTGTCGACAGCGAGGCGAGGAGCAGTGCGGGAGGTTGGGGGAGGGGTGGGGACGGGCTGGCGGCGCTGTAGCAAGCAGGCCTAATGCACAGTAAGCGCGTTTAGGCCTTTTCCCTTTTCTCTTTTCTGTTCTGTTAATTGTTTAGGCCCCAAATGGATTTTGTAAAAAGTGTGAGCTAGTCCTTAAATACCAGTGCACTATACCCTAACACCAAAAACTAGTTTGGGCAAAACATCATTTCATATTCGATCTAGATTAATTAAAAGGCTTGTAGATATTATTTTCAGCCACTGTTAAAAGAGGTTTGGGTCACCTAATTAATTTATCAAATGTTGGTTACAATTTTAGAATGGTCTCTGCAATATTTGTTATTTACTGAACATTTTAGTTTTTATGTTGGACAACTTTTATATTTCACTTTCATTTAAAATTGAATTTGACTTAGGAGTTGAAATGCAATATGATGCAAATGATGATTATGCACTGTTAATCATGCTAACATGTCATTATCAAAAGTGATTACTGTTGCTAATCATCGGGGGTGTTACAATTCTCCTCATCTATTAAGAATTCTCGTCCCGAGAATTAAGAGGAAGACTGAAAGAAAGAGGGGTATTCTTCACGAAGACGATCCTCGTGTTCCCAAGTGGCCTCATCTTCAGAATGATTCGACCACTGAACCTTGAGGAATTTGATTGACTTTTGACGAGTCTGACGTTCAGCTTGATCAAGAACACGGATGGGATATTCTGGATAAGACAGATCTTCCCATAATCCAAGCACTTCATGATCCACAGCTCTAATAGGATCCTTGAAGTAGCGACAGAGTTGGGATACATGAAAGACGGCATGCACTTGAGAAAGATTTGGCGGCAACTGCAATTGATATGCCACTTCTCCTCGACAGGCAAGAATACGGAACGGGCCAATGTAGCGAGGAGCTAACTTGCCTTTGATTCCGAACCGATGAGTGCCTTTCAACGGAGTGACGCGGAGGTAAGCTTGCTCGCCAGGTTGATAGACTATTTCCTGGTGCTTTCGGTCATAGTTGCTTTTCTGACGAGACTGAGCAGTTTTCAAATGTTCACGGACAATGCGGACTTGATCTTCTGCTTGCTGAATAATGTCCGGTCCGACGAGTGAGCGTTCCCCAGTTTCTGACCAATTCAGAGGGGTTCGACACTTACGACCGTATAGAACTTCAAACGGTGCCATCTTCAGACTAGCTTGATAGCTATTGTTGTAAGAGAATTCGGCATACGGGAGAGATTCCTCCCATTTCTTACCGAAGGAGATGACGCAAGCTCGAAGCATATCTTCGAGCACTTGATTAACTCGTTCAACTTGACCCTGTGACTGAGGGTGAAAAGCGGTACTGAACGACAGATGTGTTCCCATAGCTTCTTGGAAACTATTCCAGAATCTGGAGGTGAAGAGGCTGCCACGATCAGAACTGATCTCCAACGGAACACCATGGAGTGACACAATTCGGGAAACATACAAGTCTGCTAACTGGCTAGCAGTGATTGTCTCTTTAACTGGCAGAAAGTGAGCAACCTTGGAGAATCGGTCAATGACGACAAATATAGCATCATTACCCTTCTGGGATTTGGGAAAACCAGTAATGAAATCCATTTGGACCTTGTCCCATTTCCATTCAGGAATTGCAAGGGGTTGCAGAGTTCATGCGGGCCTTTGATGTTGAGCTTTAACGCGGCGGCAAACGTCACACTCAGAAACATAACGAGCAATGTCTCGCTTCATATTAGGCCACCAGTATCTCTGACAAATGTCACGGTACATCTTGGTGCTACCAGGATGAATTGACAGAGGAGTGTCATGAGCTTCCATCATAACGTGTTCTCTCTCATCTTTGAACTTAGGTACGAAGAGACGGTGTTGGAAAAATAGGATCCCATCATTATCAAGATGGAACTCCGACGGTTTTCCTTTTTCAAGGTATCGCTTGATCCTTTCAACTTCAGAGTCATACTATTGCATAGTTTTGATGCTGTGTTCTAAATCTGGTTCGACAACGAGGGTATTGAGATAACCCTGTGGAACAATGTGGAGGTTCAATTTACGAAACTCTTCATAAAGAAGAGGTTGTGATTCCTGAACCATATGGTTGCTGCAATAAGCCTTGCGGCTCAAAGCATCGGCCATTACATTTGCCTTGCCAGGGGTGTATGAGATATTCATATCATAATCGGCTATTGTCTCGAGCCATCTTTGTTGACGAAGGTTCAGATCCGGTTGAGTATATAAATACTTCAAACTTTGATGATCCGTATATATCTCGCAACGGTTACCGAGAAGGTAATGTCGCCATAGCTTCAGGGCATAAATAACCGCAGAAAGTTCGAGATCGTGCACTGGGTAATTTTCTTCGTGAGGACGCAATTGTCGGGAGGCATAAGCAATTACCTTGCGTTCTTGCATTAGGACACAGCCTAATCCTTGACTGGAGGCATCGCAGTATATCACGAAATCCTTTTGGGAATCCGGGGGTGCTAATACTGGGGCAGATGTCAATTTATCTTTTAGTGTCTGAAAGCTTTCTTGACATTTTTCTGTCCACTCAAATTTAACACCTTTGTGAAGCAGATTTGTCAATGGTTTTGCAATCTTGGAAAAGTTCTCAACGAATCGACGGCAATAACTAGCAAGTCCGAGAAAACTTCTGACTTGCTTAACATTCTTCGGGGGAGTCCAGTCAAGAATAGCCTGAACTCGTTTGGGGTTAACAGCAATTGCATCCTTGGAAATCACATGTCCAAGGTAAGTTACTTCAGAAAGCCAAAATTCACATTTGGAATACTTGGCATACAACTGGTGTTCTCGAAGCCTTTCTAGTACCAAACGGAGGTGTTCAGCATGTTCTTCTTTATTCTTAGAATAAACCAGAATATCATCCAGATATACCACGACGAACTTGTCGAGGTAATCCATGAATATATAATTCATCAGACGGGAGAAAGTTGCTGGAGCATTCGTTAGGCCAAATGACATGACGGTGTATTCATAGGAGCCATAACGAGTGACGAATGCAGTCTTGGGAATATCCTCTTCACGGACACGGATCTGGTGATAACCCAACCTCAGGTCGAGTTTAGAGAACACCGATGATCCAGCGAGTTGATCATAAAGATCATTGATCCGGGGCAGTGGGTATTTATTCTGGATTGTGGCTTGGTTAATGGGCCGATGACCCTGAACCAAACGGTTAGTTCCATCCTTCTTCTTAACGAAGAGTGAAGGTGCTCCCCAAGCAGAGGAACTGGGGCGGATGAAACCACTCTTAAGTGACTTGTCGATTTCTTCCTTAAGCTCGAGTAGATGATGCGGAGGCATCTTATAAGGTCGCTTGGCAATAGGGACGGTGCCAGGCTTCAAGTCAATGACAAACTCGACAGCTCTAGCCGGGGGTATTCCTGGAAGTTCTTCTGGAAAAACGTCTGGAAAATCTCGAACGACAGGAACGTTCTCGATCCCTTCCAGAGGTGAGGCGTTCAAAGCATTCAGAACATATATCTGAGCTTCAGCGTCCCGAGTAATGCGGGCGGTATAGTTCACTATCTCATCGGTGGGGTGAAGAAGTTGGATGACTTTAGTGGCACAATTGATCGAAGCAATGTGAGCTTTCAACCAATCCATTCCAAGTATGAGGTCTATGGTGGAAGACTTCAGGATGGTGGGCGAGGCAAGGAATTCCAATCCTTTAATTTCGACGGCAACGTCAGGTGCTATTACGTCAGCATGACAGTGACCTCCGGGAGTTTTAATGACTAACGGAGTATGCATTTTCTCATATCGAATGCCATGCAGAAATGCAAATTTTCCAGAGATGAATGAATGTGATGCTCCTGAATCAAATAAAACAGAAGCAGGTACTGAATTAACAAGAAGGGTACCCATCACAGTAGCAGGTTGATCCTGGACTTCTTCAATGTCAATGTTGTAGGCGTGTCCATGACCATGTGCAGCAGACCCGGTATTATAGTTGCGGGTCTGGTTGTTGCCACGACCATTGCCACGGCCAGTACGGGGAAAGGCTAACTGATTCTGATTCTGGCGGCAGTCTTTAGCCTGGTGACCTGGTTTGCGGCACTTGAAGCACAGACCATCTTCAGGACGAAGAGGAGCATTGTTTTGAATAGCTTGAGCTTTTGGCTGCCTCGGTGGTGGAGGAGGCAAACGTGGTGCAGCATAGTTGTTCTTTGGCACAGAGGTATTGGAATGGATGGCATTGTTGGGAATCCAAACTCGACGCTTCGATGCTGAGCCCGAAGATGAGCCAGCATCACGATAGCGCTTCTGCGTGTCCTTGTATTCCATTTGAGCGGTCTCAACAAGAATAGCCTTGTTCGTCAGAGTTGAAAAGTCATTGAAGTCTTGAGCAGCTAGTGCAAGCTTGAGGTCGGGGTGTAGTCCATTATGGAACTTCTCTTGTCTGCGTGCATCTGTAGCGATGTCTTCTTCAGCATAGCGGGAGAGGTCTAGAAATTCCCGCTGATAAGCTTCGACGGTCTTATTGCCCTGAGTGAGGTTACGGAACTGGGTCTTCATGCGTTCCATAATTGCTTGAGGGATATAACGTGTACGGAAAGCAGCCTGGAACTCATACCAGGTGATTACTGTTCCAACAGGCAGAGTACGCTTGTGTGTGTCCCACCATTGAGCTGCAGGGCCCTTTAAGAAAAAGGCCGCGAAGTTGACGAAGTTGGCAGGGGCGACATTAGCAGACTCCATCTCGTGAGTGATGTCACGGAGCCAGTCATCTGCATCCAATGGCTTGTCAGAGTTGCGGAATTGAGTTGGGTTGAGTCGCATAAACTCTGTCAAAGTTATTGAAGCTGGGTTGTGGTTCTGGTTGTTCTGATGCGGAAATTGAGCCATGATTCCAACCATGAACTGGCGGTTAAGCTCAAATTGTTGCCTCATAGCCGCCATATAGTCTGGCGGTGGTGGGCGTTCAGGGGCACGACCACGACCACGACCACCTGGTCTAACCATCCTGCTAAGTATCAACAGGGGGTAGTTTAGTAAAAGCAATTGTAAGCGTTTAGTGACAAACATGATGTAACTCGACAACAATTTAAGTAGTGTAACAGATACATAACAGTAGTCGATTAAGACATACAGATCCATACACGGTCGGTTAAAATCGGGCAGCATAACGGCGCAAATTGAAAAACTAGAGACACACTAGGTGGCACGCAGGCACGCGGTAAGGAAGTACACAACGTGACATAGCAAAGGCTACATCAGCGTCGGAGAAAACCACTGAAACGGGGTAACTGCAAGTGCGGACGACGAATGTTCGTCGCGGCAGGATCCTGTGCTCCATGTGCACTCTGATGCAGAACCCGGTCTCGAACTGTAAGAAGAGGTCCACGTGCAGGCGTGTGACCTCCCACTGCAGGCCAATCAATACCTGGTGGCATCTCGGTCCTGCGTGGGTAAAGAATATACTCCGGATGTATCCCTGCACGAACAGCTGGTAGCAACTATGTCATAGCCTCGTAGTAGCGTGCTCGAGTGGCGAACAACTCGATGGCAAGAGCCCGAACAGTGCGATCCAGAGCCTGAGTGCACTGAATTAGAACCTGCGGGTCGTAGCGTCGAGACTCGTACGGGGCACAGATAGCTGTGTAGTATCCAGTAGCATCTCCAACAGGTGCATACGGAATGTACCGAAACACAGTATCATCCAAGTTAGCATTGTGCTCTCCTCGGAGACGTACGACAGCAGAGTAGGCGGCATCATGGACTGCCATCTCAATCGTCACGCCTAATCCGTGGAAAAGGTGTAGCTCGGTGTCTGAGTTGTTCTGCTGATCATAAATCCGAACTTCAGCATAGTACTGTCCCTGGTTGAACTCGTGGTAAACCTCATAGACCATGTACTCGGGATACCAACGGTAGCCAAGTCTGGTCATGAGAGCAATCAGGACAGCTGGAAACCCAGGGGTATTACGAGCCCAAGTGCGAAGCACAAGCTGTGTCGTAGGACGCGGTGGAAACAAACGGTCCATCTGAAACAGAGGAAATTCAGATTTGTCAAATGACAATGAGAAGTTTAACTCAACTCGGAGAGAAAGGTTAAAAAAAACAATGGAAAGGAAAATGATTATCAGACTAATCAGATCAATGACAGGGAAATCGCACAGATATCCAGCTCTCCGGGTAGACGGGATTTACGAGATCCTAAGTGTCGGCGTTAGTAAAATTTATTTAACCCGAGTAGAAGAGAGATCAGAGTCCCAGAGTATAGACGAGGAATAAAAGATCCTAATACCACCCAGTTGGCGACGTGGGCCCGTAGGCCACACAGCCAAGTTAGTAAATTAGTTTTTCGGTTTCTAGACTCAACTTCGGCCAAGGAATTGGAAGGGGGCTTCCTACAGGCAGTCGGCTCTGATACCAACTTGTGGCGCCCCCGACTCAATCGTACACTAATCATACACGCAAACGTGTACGATCAAGCACAGGGACTCACGGGAAGATATCACAACACAACTCGAACACAATTTAAACGGACGTCCACAATATTACAGACCAGGGATCCGAAGATCCGAATACATAAGTCAGTCATTCAAATATTATCTGAGTACAGACATAGTTAGACAAGTTTTGCCTTAAGAAGGCTAGCACAAACAGCGACACTAGATCGAAAGGCGTTGGCCTCCTGCCTGGGAGCCTCCGATCCTACTCCTGGCCGGCTGGCTCGATCCAGTAGTAAGTACCCTCTGGACCCTCCTGGTAGTAAGCTCCGGTGGTGGCATCTGGCTCCAGGACTCCATCGTCTGTTGTATCATCAAGGTGGGGTATATGGGAAAAAGAGAAAGTAAAGCAACCGTGAGTACTCATCCGAAGTACTCAGCAAGCAAGGATCTATACTACATATGCAACATTATCAATGGAGAAAGGCTCTATAAGTGGACTGGGCTGCAGAAATGCCAGAATAGAGAGAAGGCCTAGTCCTATCGAAGACTAGCATCTTCAAACATCTTCACAGGGCCATCATCTTGCAGCAGTAGAAGAGAGTAGAATAGCATTTTATTTAGCAAACATGTTGAAGTACAGCTTAAAGATCCTTCCTCGACTCCCAAGCGAGAAAGCGATCCCGAAGCTTCAATTAAGTAACAAGTATCCAGTTTAAGTAGTAGATCGGGATACACAAACTGAGCGTCCTTTACCGTAGGACCGGCTATCGATAGAAGATTCATCCCTGCAGGGGTGCACTACTGTTACCCAACACGCTCGATCAACTCTGGCCGGACACACTTGCTGGGTAATGCCCGTCCTCGGAAGATCAACACGAAACAGCGCTCTACCTAGGCTCGGCAGAGAGGTCAGCACGCCGGACTAACCTATGCACCCAGAGGTCTCGGGCCATCGCCTTGGGCACCCTGCGCGTTGCGAGACTGGCCGAGGTGCAGGCGCGACACTGAACTCGTCAGTGAAGTATCCAGCCCAATCCTGACAATCAGCCCGCACTGTGAATCGTGACGTCAGGCGAGCTTTCGGAGAAACGTACTTCGCAGAGGGTCCCATAACCATTATCCCGCGTGGTGGTAGTGCGTATAGGGCACGTCGACCCACTCAGATCACACACCCAAATCCAATAGGCTCAATTAGTATCAAGCGGAGACAATCAGAGTCTCTGATGCTCCGCCACAATGTCACACTCGAGTTCCCTTCCGGCACACCCGAAAATCATAGATCCCCAGCGGGTACCCACCAGGGTGGACCCGCCTGTAACAGAGGTCAAGTAATCGTGTGGTCATAACATCAAGGGGGAAACCCGAGGAATCACCCTCGGCGGATTCCACTCGACGAAATCATCTGGGTGAACGTATGAGGTATCACCCTCGAGGTTCACACTGAGGGTTGCACGATAGAGTCGTATCGGAAGTGGAGAAGGAGGAATCACCCTCGATGACCACGACCGAACAGCTACACTGCAGAGTATTCATCGGGAGTGCGTTACGAAGTATCACCCTCGGCACTCGATAGTAACTTTGCAGAGTCGTACAACTAAGGGGGTGTGAAGTGAGGTGTCGGTCTCTGGTCGACGATCACGTTGATCGAGTCGTCGATGATCAAGCAGGGGCAACAAGGGAAAAGTGGTGGGGTCACTGATGGTTCACTACCTGCCTATACTAAACAGTTTATCATAGGCAGGTAAGGTAGCAATGAACAGGTTACAACAGCAGGCTATGCATCAGAATAGGAGCATACATTAACAGTAGCAAATCTAATGCAAGCAGGAGAATAGAGTGGGCGATATCTGGAATTCTCAAGGGGGGGGGTGGGCTTGCCTGGTTGCTCTGGCAAGAGAGAGGGGTCGTCAACGGGCTGCTCGTCGGTAGTGTAGTCGTACCCGGGTGCAGCGTCGTCGGTCTCAGCGTCTATCGAGAGAGAGAAGGAGGGGGAGAGAAACAATAAATTCACGGCAATAATGCAAACAATATGTATGACATGCCTAAATGATATGCCGGGGTGTTCTACTGCCTAATTAAATGATTTAGTTAATTTAGGAATTTATTTGGATTTATTTAATTAAAGTTGGGCACTATTCATTTACTGAAAACGGTCTAAAAGTTCAATGTTCTTATAGCTGCGGGCGTCTGACGGGAATACGAAGGACGTATTCGGGTTCGTATCGAAATTCTGAGCAAGTTTCATATATAAATTATTTTCATCGGAGTTACGGTTTATTTAATATGATTTTCTAAAGTTTTTATTAATTTCTAGAATTTATTTAATTATTTAAACCAACATTATCCGAAACAGTGTTGCGATGACATCAGCATGACCTAAGCATGACGTCAGCAGGTCAACTCTGGCTGACCAGAGTCAAACCTGACAGGTGGGACCCACATGTCATACACTGTGGCTTAATGAGAAAGATTAATTTAATTATTTGAGTTAATTAACAGGTGGGGCCCAGCAGTCAGTGACTGATTAGTGTCTAAACTAATTAACTAACTAATTAACAGATTTTCTATTTATTTAAATTCATTTAAACGACCGGGCCCCACATGTCAGTGAGACCGGGCGGCCACGTCAGCATTGACCCCGGTCAACGGGGTCAAAGGGGCCCGCGGGGCCCCACAGTCAGTGGCACAGGGCAGGACCCACCGGTGCCAAGTCGGCGGTGGCCGGCGACGCGCAGGAGTAGCTCCGGCGAACCAAAACGCGGCGGCGTGAGTCGGGCCTGGCTCGGGTTTCGCCTACGGTGGGTCTCAGGGGCTGGGGTAGGTCGCGTTTGACGCGGCTCGTCGTCGCGCGTCGAATGGCGGCGGTGCGGGGTGCTGGGGAGGCCGGAGCTGAGCGCCAGGAGCTCGTCGGCGGCGAGGTTCTCGGGCGAACTACGGGATCGACAAAATGGCGCTCGTTCAAGCGTTGTGAGGAGCTAGGCGGGGTCCATGCGACGCGGTGAAGCAAATGGGCAGCAGCACATGACCAAAAGGTCGCCGGACGGTCGCCGGCGACGAGGTCCACGGCGGTGGGTGCGGCCTAACGCGGAGCGGTGGCTACGGTACGCTAGCGAGCTAATGGAGAGGGGGAGGAGGAGCAGGAGCTCACAGTGGGGCGTAGCCGTTCAGGGCGGGCGCGGGGAAGGCGTGGTGCAGCCAGAATCGACGGCGAACGGTGGCGGGGATCCGAGGAAGAAGACGACGCAGGCCGGCGATGCAGAGGCGTTCGGCTTCGGTTCGTCGGCGCAGGAGGCGTAGAGGAGCACGGCGGAGCTCGTGGGCACGTCGCAGTGGCGAGGCAGAGGCGGTGGCTACGCGGGTGATGGAGCAATGGCGATGGCCGCGTCGGCCATGGCGGTAAGCGAGCGAGGGAGAGGAAAGAGTGGGGCGAGGGAGGCACCAGAGGGCTGCGGGGCTCGCCCTTATCCTTGCGGCGGGCGCGGCGCGTTGTCGAGCAGGGGGAGAGGGTCGGGGGGCGGGTGCGTGCGTGCGGCGTGCGCGGGGTGTTCGACAGCGAGGCGAGGAGCAGTGCGGGAGGTGGGGGACGGTGCGGGACGGGCTGCGCCGGCGCTGTAGCAAGCAGGCCTAAGTGCACAGTAGCGCGTTTAGGCCTTTTCCCTTTTCTCTTTTCTGTTTCTTTTTCTTTTCTGTTATGTTAATTGTTTAGGCCCCAAATGGATTTTGTAAAAAGTGTGAGCTAGTCCTTAAATACCAGTGCACTATACCCTAACCCCAAAAACTAGTTTGGGCAAAACATCATTTCATATTCGATCTAGTTTAATTAAAAGGCTTGTAGATATTATTTTCAGCCACTGTTAAAAGAGGTTTGGGTCACCTAATAAATTTATCAAATGTTGGTTACAATTTTAGAATGGTCTCTGCAATATTTGTTATTTACTGAACATTTTAGTTTTTATGTTGGACAACTTTTATATTTCACTTTCATTTAAAATTGAATTTGACTTAGGAGTTGAAATGCAATATGATGCAAATGATGATTATGCACTGTTAATCATGCTAACATGTCATTATCAAAAGTGATTACTGTTGCTAATCACCGGGGGTGTTACAGGTTGACCACGAGATCTAGCCCTTTGACTTCCCATGGACGGGCTTTCACCAGTGGACCTCTCCACCGGTTGTGTTAGGTCAGCCCAGAGGGACACCTGGGAGCAACATCCGGGCCAAACCCACAGCTACATCCCCTCCGTGTAGACCCAACGCGTCCGTTTCCCCCCTCTAGGTGCCGGCGGCGGAGCCGTCCGTGAGGGGGGGCCACACCCCGGAGACGTGTGCCGCCTCTTCAGACATGCCAAAACACCACCCCGCATGTATGAGGGGCCGGTGCGACGCTCCGGTGGCATTGCTACCCCCCCAGGGCCCCCGTCCCGCCTAACCCTGGAGCGGTTGACCACGAGATCTAGCCCTTTGACTTCCCACGGACGGGCTTTGACCAGTGGACCTCTCCACGTTGTGTTAGGTCACCCAGAGGGACACCTGGGAGCAACATCCGGGCCAAACCCCAGCTACATCCCCTCCGTGTAGACCCAACGCGTCCGTTTCCCCCCTCCAGGTGCCGGCGCGGAGCCGTCCGTAGAGGGCCACACCCCGAGACGTGTTCCCTTCCTCTTCAGACATGCCACAACACCACCCCGCATGTATGAGGGGCCGGTGCGATGCTCCAGTGGCATTGCTACCCCCCAGGGCCCCCGTCCCGCCTAACCCTGGAGCGGTTGACCACGAGATCTAGCCCTTTGACTTCCCACGGACGGGCTTTGACCAGTGGACCTCTCCACCGGTTGTGTTAGGTCAGCCCAGAGGGACACCTGGGAGCAACATTCGGGCCAAACCCACAGCTACATCCCCTCCGTGTAGACCCAACGCGTCCGTTTCCCCCCTCCAGGTGCCGGCGGCGGAGCCGTCCGTGAGGGGGGCCACACCCCGGAGACGCGTGCCGCCTCTTCAGAGATGACACCACACCACACGGTTGTGGTAGGTTAAACACTTGGAAGCAACGTCCCATCCGTATAGACCCGATGCGGCTGTTTCCCCCCTCCAGGTGTCAGCCGCCGCCGGCGGCGCCGTCTGTGAGGGGGGTCACACCCCTCCGTATAGCTTCGAAAAGTATGGTATTTTTGCTTATATTAACACATGCTACATGTAAGTAAATTAAATAATAATACATAAAAGAACAAAAAAAATTCTATAATAAATGCAAAAAAAAACTATGCCGACATAGCCCAGGCCAGGGAAAGATGAACGGCGCATCCCGGATCGATGACGTGGCATCTATGCCGACGGCCGCCGTCGGCATAGATGGTGGTCGGTGCGCCTCGGATCGATGACGTGGCACGCGCATCTGTGCCGACGGCCGCCCGTCTAGGCTGTCGGCATAGATCGGATGCCGTTAGCCGCACGTCACGAGTGGGGCCGCTAGGCCCGCATCTATGCCGACGGCCTATGTATGCCGACGGCTGCTGTAGGCATAGGGTGGGGATAAGCCGACGGCTTACCTGTGCCGACGGTCCCCGTCGGCATAGCTCTGGATAGCCCGACGGCCACCCTATGCCAACGGCCTTGTTTCGGCTGTCGGCATGTTCAGGAGTACGCCGACGGTGGCCGTGGGCATATATTTGGCCGTCGGCACTGGCCCCTGTTCCGGTAGTGGCTCGCTGCTGCTGCTACTCCCCGCTGCTGCTCCTCCTTGTTGCTGCTGTTGTACTGCTGATACTACTCTGCCGCCACTGCACTCTGCTGCTGCTCCCCTACTACAGTAACATTCAGTTACTGTAGCAGTAGCTAGCTTTGCTGCTGCTACACTATCTAACCCTCTAGACAGCCAATAAACAGCGGCTAAACAACTGTTAACATGAATAAAAATTATTTGGATAGAAAGTACACTTGACAAACTCCATTTTATCCCATTGGAACAAATCCATTTGAGGCACGGATTAAATCCTATGAAAATGACAAAAGGCTATGTTCTATTAATTGAAAAACAGAATTACTGCAGTAGCACTTTTCGGACAAATATTTGAATAAGCAAATGGACACTAACGTAGATGGACTTGATACTGTCATGTAGATCACAGCAAAGTGCTCAGATTTGATATAAGGCACTAATTCATAGGATGTACAAAACACTAGCTACAGCCTCTGGAAAATAGCTAAGTGAAGTCTAAAAAGCGAACAATTCTCAGACTTAGCAGAATTTCGGAGAATGCTAAAAAACTTCAGAAATTCGTAGAAATTCATCCGTAGCTCGGATGGAAAAACTTTATACATCAAAGTTGATCAGAAAGACGAGACAAATCCGATGGTGCCCTCTGGGTGGCTGTCACATGCCTCTAACACTGCAAACATGGAACCTTCCCCCTCCGGGTCACCTGTCCGATGGTTGCCCAGAGCCGGGAAAATATCTCCAGATATTTTCCCGCCCCGTCTGTAACGTGTACCATTGCGTTAGATCACCCTTAGCATAGCTTTTTGCCTTGTCATGCTTTGTGATTGCATCTGTACGCTGTGCATTTATTTTTTTCCTCCCTCTCTTCTCTCCGGTAGACTCCGGGACCGCTGATGATCCGGTGAATGGCTACTTCACCATAGAAGACCCGTATCTGTCTTCAGAGCAACCAGGCAAGCAAACCCCCCTTGATCATTCCTATATCGCCCATTCCATTCTCTCTCGTGCTTGCATTAGATTTTGCTACTGTAATTAATTGCTCCTATTATGATGCATAGCCTGTTTTTGTAACCTGCACTTGTTACCTTACCTGCTTATCCTAAACTGCATAGTATAGGTTGGTTAGTGATCCACCAGTGACTCCTCACTTTGTCTCAGTTGCCCCCGCTGGATTATCAGATGACTCGATCAACGTGATCGACGTCCAGAGCCCGACACATCACATCACACCCCCTTAATTGTACGACTCTGCAGGGTTACTATCGAGTGCCGAGGGTGATACCTCGTATAGCACTTCTGATGTTAACTTTGTAGTGTAGCTAATCGGTCGTGGTCATCGAGGGTGATTCCTCCTTCACCACTCCCGATAACGACTCTGTCGTGCAACCCTTCAAGAGTGAACCATCGAGGGTGATTCCTCCTTAGTTCACCTTGTCGGTTACATCGAGTGGGAATCCATCGAGGGTGATTCCTCGGGTTTCCCCCTTGGTGTTATGGACACACGGTTACTATGACTTTACACTGAACCATGATAAAGTCGGGTCGGCCCTGAGGGGTACCCGCGCGAGCAAATGTTGCGAGTGATGTGGAGTCGGGTTGACCTGGAAGGTACCGCGAGATCTCTACGTGGCATGGCCGGGCATTCTTAGCCCTTGCCGTAAGTCCACGAGACGGGGCGACGGGGTCACATGATCGTTAGTCTCTGCTCGTTACCGCGCGTTCCCAAGACACTAACGGTTTGGATATTTGATCCGAGTAGGCATCTGGCCTTTTAGCACTAACCATCACGCGGGAATAAGTATGGGCACTCTACGTCGTATGTATCAGCCGAAGCTCTCTAGACGTCAGCGCCTGAGCGGCGCGCGTCGGGTTGGACGGGAACACCCGTCCTTGTTTAAGGGGGCTAGGTCTGCTCACCGGCCGCGTACGCAACGTGCAGGAGTGCAAAGGGCGATGGGCCCAAGACCCCTGCGCGCATAGGGTTAGTCCAGCGTGTTGATCTCTCTGTTGAGCCTAGGTAGGGCTGCGGCGTGTCGTTTTAACCGGGGCCGGGCAGGACCCAGAAAAGTATGTCCGGCCGGAGTTAATCGAGCGTGGTGGGTAAGTTGGTGCACCCCTGCAGGGAAGTATATCTATTCGAATAGCCGGATCCTCGGTAACGGACACTCGGAGTTATATCCCGATCGATACAACTAGAACTGGATACTGGATATGATAAATGGATATGATGGCTCCGGGATTGCTTTCTCGCAGGGAGTCGAGGAAGGATCTCTGGGCGTTAATGTTACAACATATTTGTTAATTATAATATGCTATTCTGTACTCTTCTAAATGCTGCAAGATGCTTGAAGATGCTAGTCTTCGATAGGACTAGGCCGTCTCTCTATTCTGGCAATTCTGCAGTCCAGTCCACATATACAGCCTTCCTTTGATAATATTGCATACATAGAATAGATCTGATGTAAGTCTTGCTGAGTACTTTGGATGAGTACTCACGGCTGCTTGCTTCCTCTTTTCCCTATACCCCTTTTGATGCGACCAGATGACGGAACCTAGGAGTCAGCTGCCCCCACCGACGACTACTACTACCACCCCGAGGGTGGTTACTACTACGAGTTGGTTAACGACCAGGAGTAGGTTCGGAGGGTCCCAGGCAGGAGGCCTGCACCTTTCGA